>LOEQ01003577.1:166692-190286 GCA_001685075.1 Bramus lutescens | reverse complement strand
CCTGTGTGATCAATAAAATCCTCTTGCTGATTGCATCCAGTGGCCTCGGTCTCAGTTCTTGGACTTGGGGGTCTCACCCTAGGAAAGATACCCTTTGGGGGTCTTTCAAGATTAAACAAAACCTAAGCAGGAACAATGTCATATTCTGTTTTGTATTTTTATTTATTTAAATTTTGGCTAGATGGTGTTTTTCCTATATAGTTATAATGTGAGAGTAATATCTCCTTTTATTAACATTGATTTCATTTTTATTTATGGGTATGTGCCTATGTATTTATGCATACACACATGGAAGTGACCACAGACACCAGAAAAGGGCTTTGGATACCTGAGAGTTGGAGTTACAGGCAGTTGTGAATCATCTGATGTGGGTGCTTGAAAACAAACTGATCTGTGCAGGTGAGAGTGGTCTTAACCACTGAACCATCTGTCCAGTACCATAATGTTTTAAGAAAATGTGAATGAAATTAACTTATACTTTTTATTATACTTATTCTTTTTATTTTATATAATATAAAAATAAGAATCCAAAAATAGATTATTACCACTACTATCCTCAGATGGATTTAATATCCATTAACACAGTTTAAATCATATCACAGCCAAACATTTACCTTTCCTATCCACATAAATATGAAACAATTGCATCAGTAAAATATTCACTCTTATTATGTTCACTCTGTATTTCAATAAGGAAATTCTCATTAAGAATAGACCAATTTTAGTTCTGATGTATTAACTATGAAAACTGAGAGGCCGTAACAACTGACAACAGTGAATGAGCAATAGAGATCCTGCCTCTGCCCCCTTCCCAGTCCTAGTTAGTGCACCTGGATTACTAATATCACTCCTTTCTCTAAACAAAACAATGTACTAATTATCCACAGTTTTATACTGAATGGGTACAAGCCTTTCTTCTCACTATAGTTTGTTCCTGAAATTATTGTTCTTGATTTTTCATGTGTCTCTAAAAGGGCCTTACCACTCTTCTCTAGCCAATACCTCCCCACCATTCAGCAACGATTTACTACAGAACTATTCAGCCGACAAAGGAAGAACCAGATTCGTTACTGATGGCACAAGCATTGATGATGACAGCGTAATTCTCCTAGCTGGTCTTTGCATTTTATGTTCTCTTGAAGCTTACCTTTTCCTACTCCATGTGAACACACACGAACAACTCAGCAAGCATTTCACCTAAATATTTCATACTCTCTTTGTTTTCATGGGGTACTCAAGTTGCCAAGCATTTCCCATTCTCCCTGATGCTTTCACAGCTTTGAAATATAAAAGCTAAAATAAAAATATTCTTTCAAAGTCATAGGACAGGCTACTCTCAATAAAATTATAATTACATGCTAGTTCAGTTCCAGCTTTCCCATAGTAAAGGACTGTAAATGAAACATTTTAAGAAGATAAAATATACTTTTCACAATATGGAAATACTACTTTAAATATTAAGTTCTTTGAATTTCTCTATTTTACTGAACAAAATAATTAACTCAAGACTGAGAAAACCATGTTCACATATACGATTATATAATTGCCCACATATATGTGTATATATGTATATATATATATATGGATACATATATAACAAATGTTATCTGACTTATTTATACTTCGTACAATAAGGCTTCAGTCAGAAACAAAATGAGTTATCAGTTTGCATGAGGTAGTTTTCAGGTGGAAGCTTAGTATCTTTTCCAGGTTGGTCTCATACTCCTGAGTTGAAAAANCCCCCCCCCCAGACTCTGCTGTTGAGATTATGGGCATATAACACCTTCTCAAGTATCCAGGAATTTTTTAAACTAAACTTTTCTACATAGCTCAGAGTTGTTTCAAACTCACGATCATCTCACATCTTGAATGTTGGAATTATAGGCCAGAGATCACCATATCCTGCTTCAACGGTTTTTAAATATGGCTTTAGAGAAAAAACAAATAGTTTTTTTTTAAAAAAAGCAATGGCCATAAATTCTTGTTTCTCCTGTGGCCTTATGAGTTCAACTCTATCAAGACATGATTTGAATAAATTGTTTTTCAATATTAAAATGACATTACAATAACTGATTTTTTACCTCAAATAATTTTACTGAATTGTAGTGAAAGACCCCCAGAGTTGGGAGAGCCTCACTCATGTCTTGGGATAACACTACCCCCAATAACTCACGAGAGACCGTCCTTGCTGTAATCACAAGAGGTTTATTGACAGGAACCAGTACGCTGGGGGTGAGACTCATATCCCACACAGGGGTAGAGGAGTATGACCCCAAGTAGCTGGGAGAAGGGGTATTTATGGGAAGAAACCACAACCCAAAGGGGGTACAGAGGGTGTCACTGGAAGATTCTGAAAATACCAGTAATTTTATAAGGGGTAACTCCCCATTTCTCAAGATTGTTCTCAAAATTATAATCTAACTTTGTGGTCAGCCAGTTCCTGGACAAAGTCACTGAACCAGCTAACCTAGATTTTGGCTCTACTCTTCCTGCTAGAGGCTCTGGATTTATCGTGGTCTTTTAGTAGTAACTGAGAAAATTTTGACATGCAAAAATCTATCAGTCCATGAAAACTGGTATAAAAATATGAAATCAAAAGTCTTGCAGGTATTGCATTGATCTTAGCCAAAAAGCACAGAAGAGATGTGCATATAAATGGATGAGATTAGGAAAAAAAAACAAACACAGAAAGACAAGAATGGTTTGTACTCACTCATAAGTGGATATTAGAGGTAACGAAAGGATAATGAACCTATAGTCCACAACCCCAGAGAAGGTAGGTAACAAGGAGAATACTAAAAGAAACATACATAGATCCCCCTGGAAAGATCTCCTGAGAAAATTGGGAGAGTGAGGGTGGGGGAGAAGGGAGAGCAGAAAAGAAGGAAGAGGGAAGAAGGGGAGAGGGGAGGAGAACTTGAGGGAACAGGATGATCAAGAGTGGGAAGGACAGAGAGGGAGAGCAAGAAAAGAGATATCTTGACTGAGGGAGCCATTATGNAAACAATTCAAAGAGAGCATAATAGCATACAGTATCAAGATTCTCTGTGTTTTTCCATCTTTACATGGCTTTATTTTAACCTCTATTTCTTTTATTTTTACTTTTACTTTTTGAGACAGGTTCTCTGTGTATCTTTGTCCTGGAATAACTCTGTAGACCAGGCTGTCCTTGAACTCAGAGATCCACCTGTCTCTGCCTCCCAAGTGTTGGGATTAAAGGTGTATACTACCACACCCAGTGAACCTAAGCAATTGTGGAGAGGATGCCTGAACTGGCCTTGCCCTGTAGTCAAATTGATGACTACCTTAAATGCCATCATAGAAACTTCACCCAGCAACTGAAGGAGACAGATGCAGAGATCCACAGTGCAGCACAGGGCTGAGCTACCAAAGTCCAAAGAGAGGAAGAAGCAATAATATGAGTAAAGGGGTCAAAACTATGATAGGGATACCCACTGAAACAGCTTGCCTGAGCTAATGGGAGCCCTGCGACTCTGGTCTGACAGTTGGGGAGCCAGGATGGTACCAAACTAGGCCCTTTGAATGTGGGTGACAGTTGCTGCAGGGGAGACCAGGATGTATCCCATTCTCTTTGGAGGGATGCCTTGTTCATCCTGGATATAGTGGGGAGGGCCTTGGTCCTGCTTCAAGGTGATTGTTAGACTTCGAAGACTTCCCATAGAAGGCCTTGCCCTCTCTGAAGACTGGATAGGGAAGGGGAGGTGGAGGGAGTGGGAGGAGGGGAGGGAGTGGAAACTGGGATTTGTGTGTAAAATGAGAAAAGATAGGTTTTTATAAAAATAATTAATTAATTTAAAAAAGGCTTGCAGGGTCAAATTTAGTATTTTACTCTCTGGTTTAGGACAAATTGCATATTTCTTTAATAGCAATAATAACCTCAAATGATTGTAACTAATACAGTAACATGTTGGTTTAATCAAACTGTTAGCAAAATCAATCTGTGCTAACTACCACTGGTAAAGAAGGTGACTATAACTGATCATGTTTTGTCAGACTAGAACTCGATGAAGCAATGAATTTTTTCTTGTAGTAAGCCATCTCTCAGCCATGCCTTTTTCATGAAAAGGAAGAATGTGGTTCTCTGCAGTATTCGCTCAGCATAAAAACAGTCAGCAGGCACAAAGAAATTTTTCTGCATGCTAAGATTTTTTTTCATAAACATCTAGACAGGGTTGTGAAAAGGGAGTATTTGAGTAGAATATTTTCCATTTTTTTACTGCAGCTCAGTTTTTTTCTTGGGAATTGCCTTCATTTACTCAATATGCTAACTAAACACATGCTGTGATTTCAGGTAAAACAACAGAAGAATTTGGCAAACTGGATGCAGGGGCCAGTGCCCCATTGCTACCATATCATCCAGTTATGGGGTCGATATTCACTACTGATACTAAAAGCAATCATTTCCTTTCTTTACTTTAACTTTTTTATTCATTTTTAGATACCAACCACAGTTCCTCCTCCCTCCTCTTCTCCTGCTCCCCCGTCACTCCTCAGAAAGGGTAAGGTCTCCTGTGAGGAGTCAACAAAGTCTGGCACTTAAAGTTGAGTCAAGATCAAATCCTTCTCCTGTGTATCAAGGCTGAACAAGGCATCCCACCACAGAGAATGGGCTCCAAAAAGCCAGCTCATGCATCAGGGATAGATCCTAGTCCCACTGCCAGGGGCCCCACAAACAGGCCAAGCCACACAACTGTCTCCCACATGCAGAGAGCCTCGTTCAGTCTCATGCTAGCTCCCCAACTGTTGGTCCAGAGTCTATGAGCTCCCTTGAGCTAGGGTCAGCTATCTCAGTGAGTTTCCCCATCATGGTCTTGATCCTCGCTTGCTCACATGATCCCTCCTCCCTCTCTTAAACTGAACTACTGAAACTTGGCCCAGTGCTTGGCTGTGGCTCTAGCATCTGCTTCCATCAGTTACTAGGTGAAGTAAAACCAATCATTTCTAACTACTATTAGAAAGTGGGTTCTGAAAGGACACTCTCATCCTTCCTGGCATGGGTTCTCATGTATCCCACACTGGCGACTAACTCTCCTCCTGTAGCCGCCTTCTCATCCCCTACCTCTAGTTCCTAAGTGATGATGTTAAGTAGTGAACCATCACACCTGATTTATGTAGTGCTGGGATGGAACACAAGGTTTTCTTCATGCTACAGGCTGTGTCAGCCCACTAGGCTACATCCCTACCCCTGTCAAGAACACTCTGTATCCTCACCACACATTTAATCACAGTGAAGACACCAGAAGGCAGATTTTCACAAGTTCGTCTGTGCTCTGAGAAGTTCAGCAGTGCATATGCATGCTTGTAAGACAGATGAAAAGCGCTTTCACAGATTATACTACATTTAAGCAGTAAGTCTATTTCCGTGAAAAAATAATTATTCATGTATAAGATAAAAGGACTATGGAAAATAATTTAAATATTAGTGATGGTTTTTTGCTTTAAAAATGTTGTGAATAGATGACTGGTAGAATGCCAGTTATAACAAAATTATTATGACATTGGGAGTGTTAAATAACATATTGTATTATTTTAATTAAAAAGTAAGAGACCTTATATTTTGAAACTCAGTAATAAATACTTTAACCAGTAAGAAAAGAAGTAAACTAGATAAAGAAATTGCATGGTAGTTATGGAATTCTTTTATTTAAAAACAGTTCTTATTAATATATTTCTTCAGTGACCAACTATAATTGTATAATGACTGACTTACTCAGCGTCAACTATAAATTTCTGAGATTTATTTGTATTATAAGTAGGGTTGTTACAAATAAACATTTTGGTTTCCTTTTACAATATAACCAAACTTGCAATAGCAAGTCCTATCATACTAATTCTTGGGATATGGGAAGACTTGTATTAAATGCTAGCCCAGTATCAGGTGTGTGTGTATGTGTGTGTGTGTGTGTGTGTGTGTGTACGCACACACACACATGCTTATGAAGTTTATAGGAGGCCCCAAGTCTAATTCACATGTCTAATCCCACAATTCTCCTCATCATAAATCAAATGACCAATGGAATTTTGAACAGGGAGGACACAGAGCTAATGTGACTTGTAGAAAAACATATTATCCAATTTTTTTAAGGAATTTTGTGCTAGGCAGTAGGGAGTATATTAAAGAAAGAGATTGGAGTCATCACAAACCATAAATTCCCATGAAATCTATTATTGGAAGATGCTCACTTTCATAAATTAAGAATGTATTGCTCTCATTTATTTTATGAGGATTGCCAGTTTTATAGACAATATTTTCATAAAATTCAAGACACCATCCTTCCAATGCCTCTAATACTAGTTAGGTATGAAGTAAACACAAAATAATGAAGGAATTCCAGTCAATGAATGGCACCTACTGACTTTTCTGATATAAGGATGTGCTTTTGTAAACAAGGCTGATCTGGTGAAGTCCTGCTGCCAAGCCGATGACCACACCAAAGGGCATCTGTCCTAATAGCAAGCAAGTGTAATTAATGCTGCATCAGGACCATGGGTTACGTGACATTACAAAACCGACAGGCTCTGCCCTGATGAAAGAACAGACTATGACACCAAGGAACGGGGCAAGCACAAAGGACAATGAACATCTGGAATTCAAACTAGAGAGATGAGAAACAAAAATAAAAACAAAAGCCCTTAGTGTGGAGAGAAGGTTCTGTGCTTCTCTGATTTTTCTGATGCATTAACAGCAAGCAGAATTCTACCATTTTGTCTTTGAGATTTTTCCTGTATCTACTCTTAACTGAACAAATTTTAAGCTTGTCTAAGTGAAATTACTCTCATACGGGATCTTTTTTAATGAAAAAATGGCATTTTCAAATAGTTCAACTTGAAATTTTATCAAAACATCTAGTTCTTTATGGAAATTTGAGTGAAGACAAGAAGAAAAGCATAAAAGTTTCTTAGTAAAAAATGTGAACTTTAGAAGAGAGTTCATCAAAACTTGAGAAAAAAAAACAAAATCCAGTGCATCGACCTAAAGACTCAATCGCATGGACACAGATGAGAGGGTACACACAGAACTCTTCTGCACTCATTCCGACTTATTATGATTCTGAGAAGACCCCTTTTAACTCTAAATCCTCAGATCAGTTCTATGAGGAATGTTCAGTGAACCACATGATGCTATGTATAAGAAGACTGGTGTCCAAGCTTATGAAAATGTTTGCTCAAAGTCAAAGCAAGAATACACTAGCTTTTGGCCTGCATTCCTAATTAACATAAAACATTTCTTTTCTTGAATCATGATTATACATTTACACAGAGTCAAATTCGTAAGTGCTAAAAATTGATACTTAAAATCAACGAGAAAAATGACAAGCTTCAAAACAGTTCTGAAAGTTGCTAAATACCACACAAACTAGACCATAACTCATACTGCAGAACACATGGAAGCTAACATTTTAATATGAAATTAAAATACAAAGAAATTATGAGACACTTTGTGTGAATATATCACACATAAATGCATAAACAGTATAAATGCAAAGGAAAACAACTATATTTGCATTTTGTACCTAAGACATTATAGGTTTCATCTATGAATGCTAAATATCATTTTCATATTTTTCATGCCTATGAAAAATGTTTAACATGTTTAAGGGTTTTTTCTTTTTTTAACAAATGAAATGGTTTTGCCCATGTTTTAAACCCTTCTTCCCATGTCCTGCTCTGTCATTTCGTATCATAGTTGACTGACCAATAGGTTCACAAACACAGAGTCAGCTATTTCTGTGTTCTGACAAGTCTGGCAAGTGTTGTCTAGATGATAAACATTATTTCATCTTCTTGGGTGTCTGATCTTTTTACATTTCTAAAATTTTTTTTGGTCTTTTTGCTAACAAATATCACGGCTGCATGTTGAAAGAGTGGGAATCCACTTTTTGGTGATTTTAGAGGCTCAAACACAACACACAATTAAGATGCTGGTCTCCCTGATGCTGGGTCACAGATAGGGGATGTCTTGACCTTTGCACTTTTTTGAAATCTCTATTTGTATTTTAAATCTTTTAAGAGATTACTCGTTTGGATGAAGATTGCTTATATAAACTTACTGTACTTTAATCATCTCTTTCTAAGTAAAGTCATACATATTTCTAAAGCACTTAGATCTGTGAGCTTAGCATTTAAACTTTGAAAAAAAAAACGCGGTTCAGCCCATAATGTTTGGATGCAATGAGTTTGATGAATACAAACCATTGAATCTGATCTCTAAAGGAGAGGGAGGCATTCCCAGGGCCTGTGGACATCCATCTGTCATGCCCCATCCTCTGCCTTTGCTCTCTACACACATAATAACCCTTTGGCTGTTGACCTTACCGTTTCTTAATATTGTTAACCTTCCTGGAAATGGAATCGCACAGTAAATACTATTCTGTCTTTCTTCTTTTGGTAAAAGTGTTTATGGCTCATCTATGTTGTGTAAATCCATTTACTGTTCATACTTTTAAGGCAGGGTAGTACTTCATTCTGAATACAACACACATTTTTATATATTTTAAGTAAGTTTAGGTTACTCCAATAGTCTATTATTTTAAAGAATGCTGAACATTTTTATGTTTGTGTTTTGTAGACAAACATGTTCAAGTACTTTGGATAAATACATACAAATTAAGTTCCTGGGTAATAAATTAGATTTTTGTTCAACTTTTTGAGAAACATCCAGGTTTTCACAGAGAATGGGCTAAAACAAGCACTTAGTTAAGTATTCAAATACAAAAGCTGCACAACCGCAAAATTAAATCTATCTACCATGTGTGTTTATGTATAAATGTGATAAAAGTATCATAATGCAGACAGTAATTACCTCTAATTAGTATGATTGTAAGCATTATAACTATTATTGGTGCTTTCTCAATATTTTCAAGAATTTCTGCTGCTTCAGATTACATTTTTATTGAGAGGAGGAATAGCAAGACTCTTTACTAAAAACTGTTTGAAATAATGCTACAATTCTTGTTAAGAGACTGAAATTTCACATGAACTTTAAAAATACGTATTACTGCCAGCTTCTTCCATTTAGTTTATTACATGCAAAATGGGTATGAAATGACAACTCATGCAGGAACTTCATAATAGCATAGACTGAGAGTTCTACTGTAGGGCAAGTGTCTCATAGCCACAGGAAACCAAACACAAAGTGTCAGCGAAGGTGAGTGTTTCTTTCTGCCTCTCAGCCTGAGATGCATCAGCCTAAACTTAACCACTCAATGCATGCACATAAATGCTGAACTGAAGTGGGGCAGTGCGGGCCATGAGCACATACCATAAGACAGACAATAGGGATACCCCACACACCTGCATATGAACCTCTTTATGTGTGAGCATGAGTCACTTGTTCATACATATATGCCAATTATATTTAGTGTTACATGTTCGCAAAAGCATGAAATACACATAAGTATATACTACAGAATGTATATAGACTAAGCACTGAGAATAATTACTGCGGTTACATTCAGAGCTTATACATAAAAATTAAAATTCAAAGCATATTTATGATTTTTATTGTGCTACTTTTATAATCTATGGGTGGAATGAGTGCATACCTTGTGAATAAATTATTTAGCATTATTAAAATACAGAGTTAATCTTTAAGTAGATAAATAATTAAACAACTATGAATAATTGGAAGACAGTACAATAAAAGTTTCATTACATAGTTTAAAATAGAAACTGAGAGAGTGGAAATCATGTTACTATCACCAAAAAATTAGAAACTAGGAGTATAGATTATTATGAAATAATATTTCACTCTAAAGTCAAATTTTTTTCAGAATGCACCTGAGTCACCAGACTCTTCCCTCAATTAAATTCACTTTCAATGTGATAACATATAAAATTGAACATGCTAACTAAACAAATAACCCTCACTGTTCAGGCCACAGAACTCTATGTTACAACAAATCTTCCTTACAGATGTTGTGAAAGGATGCATTAAACAGCAAAACTGTATTTTCTGTTTGTGATGAAGAAGCCAGAACTGACCATGGATCCCAGTGGTCCTTTGTAGTCTGAGGAGCTTCCTGGCAGCTATTGATTCCACTCCACAGTGTTGGCCAAAAGCCTGACCTTGAATCAGGAGTCTGGGTGCCATATCTGTGCCAATCATAATTACAGTTTGAAAAGATTTTATTTCCTGATATAGTCATTCTCTCAGGTACCTACTTGGGGGTTATGGCTTCAGCATTTTTGAGGATATCAGACAACCAAAACCAAGCGTTACCCTAAGGAACGTGTTTTATTTTATTGCCTTACATGGTTATAGGGGTGGAATTAACACAAAATATTCCATGTGGGCAAAAAGACAACATTCTAGGTATTGATTTCAAAGTTCTTATTCACACACTTAATTATAGCACAGAGATCAAGTAAATACACACACACACACACACACACACACACACACACGCACGCACACACCGACACAGACATATATGGGCTGAGTACAGAGCAAACCACAAGAATTCTATTTGGCCTTTCAGGAACATACTAATGCAAAGAGTGATAGTAGTCAAGGTGTAAGAAATCAGTTCAGTTCTGCGAAAACCAATTTCATTAAATTTTCCACTCAGATTTAATGGTAAAAGTAAAGTAGTTCTCCTGCAAAAGTTTCCTTTTTCACGTAACAAACTTTCTCAACACTGAACTCAAAGAAGTCTTACAGATCCCGTGGTTGGCTGTAAGCGAGCAAACGGATATCATACTGTTGTAGATGCATCAGCCGCCTGGAGTTTGAGGATTTGAAGGCAGGGATTGCCTTTATTTATATAATTCTACCATTTATGTAGCTCAATCAGTAGCTAAGGCTGGATATAAAAATAAGTGCATAGTCAGTCCATAATTGAAAAACTGTAGCTTTACGAATCAATCCTTTTAGATTCATTCCTTAAAAATAAATAAAGTTATAAACATAAAAGTTTCTAAAAGTCTGTGAAGTCAGGTCATTTCTCAAGAAGATATTCTATACTTCTGAAGAACTGGGACTTCATTGTGCCCATAAGTGTTCCCTAGTGCAGGAAAGGGACAGGGCATGGGGGTTCAGCTTTCTTCAGGATTCCATCTCTTACATTCAACAAGACCTAAGTATGCTTCAGCTGGGGCATGTTTTCTTGACAGACTCATGAATGCAGGAATATTACCTTTTGTTTTTTTTCCATAATATTTAAATTTCTCCTTTGAGCATAATTTCTTCACTTCCTGTTTTGTACTAACAATGGAAGCAGACTCTAAAAATCAGTTTTCTTTTGGTGGACATGTTACTGTGACAGTTTTTTAGCTGCTCCCAGTCTCAATGGAGACTCCCTGCCCCCATCCTTCTGGGCTACTCTGCTTCAAGAGCACACCATTCTTCTGAACAAAGATTCATTTGGTGATTTTTATTCCACCTTGGGGGACTAAACCTCTAAGGCTTCCTAGATGCATACATATTGAGTCACTGTGGGATATTATATCTATATTTTTAAAAGAAAAAGTCATGACTCTTTCTGCTTTTGGAGCCCTCAAAATTTCTTGTGGTAAACAGCCAACCTACCTCTTAATTATTATCATCTACGATGTGTTTCAGGTATACCACAGACTTTTTTTTTACTTTCTTAAGTGTTTTTAAAACAAAGTTAGGAAGGCAAGTTCGCTTCTCCCACTCTTCGCTGTCATTTATTTATGGTAGTGAAGACACATTTTCAAAGTGCAGAGTCAAACAGCTACAGCTTCATTAATGCGAGGGGAGAAGAGAGGTCATGGTTTTAAGACTCACTATTTCAAAGACATGTGACTGACATACCATGTACAGGGATGCTGAAGGTAAATATGCAAGGCTAAGGAAGCCCCCAAGATTAACAGTGACATGATGGAGTCTAGAAAAGCATATAGGAATTAAAGCTCACAACCGTTTTATTTTCTTCCTCACCTCATCAACATATGAGGCAAAGATGGATGCTGCTTGGTGGACTTCCCAAAAACAACAAAGAAGTTTCTTCAGAATATACAGTATAATTAAGAGATTTATGAGTAGGGACAGGAAGGCTTAAACTAAATAAATTTACATAGAATCAGATAGTGCTTTTTACAACATAAACTATTCAATGCTCAAGTAACTATTAGTTCATTTCATAATTATATGTATTATATATTTTTTGGAAAATAAGTCACATATCATTTGATTTGTTATTTTAAATAATAAAAATCTTTAAGTGGCACAATTTGAGTGGTTATTAAAAAATTTAAAGGCCCTTGATGCTGATAAGTGAGTTATTATAATTCATCACATTAAATCAACTTTAGAACAGCATCTGTGATTAATCTGTAAAAATGTGTAGATTACTTACATTACCAAAATGATTGCATCCATCACAGTAAAGTAACTTAATGGGATTCCATTTTAGGAATGCATAAAAATTAATTGTCTAAGTTATTAGAACGATTAGCATAGATATGTATCTTCACTCTCAGAGATAATTTCAGTGTTATAAATTGTATTTTATATTAAGCATATAAAATTGAAAAGTTAAAAATTACAATAATGTGCCAACACTATGCTGCATTTTTATAGCCTTTAACCAATTGTACTAGACTTCTTAAAATTATTTCTTTCACTTTTTTAGATTATAATACATTTACACCATTTGTTTCCTTTTCTCCCTTTGGCCCTCCAATATACCCATTCTTGCTCTCTTATAAATTCATAGCCTCTTTTTCATTAATTGCTGTAACATAATATGCATGTATATGTATGTGTATACATATATTCATAAATATGTAAATACCATTCTCAGTTTATATAATATTACTTGAATGAACTGTAACTATTATTTTTCATGTTATCTTTACAATTTAGTGAACAGTGTCCTTGGCCTAATTTAGTGAGAATGTCACATTTTCTGAGGACACAAAGTCTACAGCATGAAGCATAGAATTGAGAATTTTAGTACAGACTGATTCTCAGCTGACATTCACAGTTTAACAGGTTCCAATATAAAATAAACCTCATCATTTCTTTCTGATGCTGTAGACTGTACTTATCAAAGACTATCCAGTTACCAAAACCCAGCATCTTTATGTTCTTCATGGACTACTCTTATTTTTGAAGCTTCTCTCTTGGGTTGTATGATACATTTGTGCTGGATCTCCTAAAATACATACCTGCCTGATATCTCCTCCCTGACACTAACTAGCTAGACGATCACTGACCTCATTCAAATGCTCAGTCCTCTACCACGCATCGATTTGTTTTGTGTAACTCTGAAAGGAAACACATTTCATAACGGGAAGAGAGGTTTTCTCCTCCTCTCCCATTGAACGTGGATTAGTTGCTGCAGATACTTCATATATATTAAGGGAACTAGCCTAAGTACAAGCAAGAAGTGAGAGTCTGTTGCATGCTTACAATCCCTAGCATACATACCCAGTTTTCCTCCTTGTGTCAGATGCTTAATACCTCTAAGGACTAGTATTATATAATAGTCCTAAAGCTGACCAAACGAATCTATAAAAAGGTAGTCCATTCTGTCAGTCCCAATTAGAATCTAGATCATGTGTTGAAGATGCCTGTATTTCAAATTCAGAAAGCTCTCATCTCTGAAATTTCCTGGGTACACCATTTAGTGAAAACACCTCCAAGAGCTATACCAAAAGGAACATCTCCTATTCCTGGGTTTGGTGAGAAAAATGTTTTGAATATATCTCCAAATATCATATGGCTTTAGGACACATACAAGAATGGAATATTGGAGACAGAGATATAGAGACTTGCAGAAAAATTGCAGGTACCTATCCCCAAAGCACCACCACTTTAAGGCAGAGAATGAATGACCTTGTTCATCTTATGAGACCTTGCAAATACAGGACACAGAGAATGAACATGCCAAGTTCTTCCCAAATACAAGTTCCTTACAGATAATTTTGAAAAAATAAGGACAGAAAGACAAGAAAGCAGATGATAAGACATATACTAAAAGATAATACATACATATGGATAGTGGAGATAAGAGGCACGGAATAGATCACAATGATCTGACACAGATTTTGAGACTGGTTGACTATCATGGTGCATCTGGCTCAGGAAATGCTCTGCAGCCTTTAGAGACCCTCCCTGCTCACAAAATCATTGCCTATGTAATACAAGCAGGCAGAGCATATGGAGAACTGCACAGCTATTCAGGTAGCTGAAGTCCTAGCGTGCAGGACAGAGACAGCCATCAAAAGCAGGTTGACTGCTGGAATCTTCTTAAAGGCAAAAGGTGCTCAAGAATTCCAGAAAGTTATAGAAAGTACATCTTATATCAGGAGTGATGATAATAAGATGAGGTATATTTACTTTTGATTATATCTAGAAGCAAGACTTCTAAAGACAGAATGCAAGACAGAACGCAGGAGCCAAACTGACCTGCCCAACACTGGGGTTCCCCTCTGTATTGATATGGTGAAACCCCATCTACTTTCTCATCCAATAACACAAATTTTACTCCACTGGAATTTTAATGATGTGGACTTTGAGTAATAAATTCCACTGTTGTTCCTGGCACTGAACACTTAGCCCACAACTGATGGCATTGTATAGTAAGTGTGGCCTTGTTGGGGGAAGAATGTCACTGGAAGCAAAGATTTGTGCCATTACAAGTTTGCTTTCTCTGCTTCCTGCTTATGGTTCAGCATGTGTGCTCTCAATTGTTTCCTGCCACCATGAATGCCACCTACTGCCACAATTCTCTGCTGTGACACACTCATCCCTATGATGATGCATAGGCCATAGCAGATTCTTCCATGTATTGCCCTGGTGGTGGTGTTTTTAATATCAGCAAACAAAACCAACTAATACCTATGACAAACACTGCAAGTGCCAGTTACTCTCAATCTTGTATTATTTTCTTAAGTAATCATACATGAAGCAGGTCACAAAGCTGCTCTGATAGATTCAGAATTTTGCAGCTTATACACAGAGAATATCTTGCTCATGCAAAATTGACTTAGAGCATGCTATTTTCTTCCCATTTTTAAGTCCTCCTCCTGGCTGTCTCATTTCATCTATCAAACACATTTACCCAATACCTGTTCAAAAGTGTGGTTTATTTGTTAGAGTATAGTCTTCTCTGTTGCTGTAAATTCTGTCTTTTCACCAGTGATACTAAAATTTGCATCACTGTTGCAAAGATACACTTTGATTATGACTTTTAGTACTGACAGCAGCAGCTGCTGAAGTGAAGTCTCAGCTGAAGCATGATTAATAAAAACTCAGAGAGAGAAACTGGCATTCAGCTTGAAGATCCCAAAAAGCAAAACAACCAGCCACTGGCTCTTATCTCGACCTCAGTCCAAAATGGTGATCTTGCCTCCAGGAATCTCAGAATGAGTCTGTGTCTGAGAACTGTTTCCTCCCATTTTATAATCATCTCTAGTTCTGGGATTAAAGGTGTGCACCACTGGGATTAAAGGCATGCACACAGAAACTGGGGTTTCTATGGCAAGTAGTGTGGCTACTGGGATTAAAGCCGTGTGCTACCACTGCTTGGCTATAAGGCTGACCAGTGTGGCTGTTTTACTTTCATGATCCCCAGATAAGCTTTATTTATTAAAATACTATTGAAATGACACTATATTTCCCCCTTTGGTTTAAAATAAAAAGAAGCTATAACTAATATAAGAAAAACTATATACAATAAGAACAATAATTATATACAATATAGAGGAAATAAATACATCAACAATGTCTGATCCATTTGCATATAACAAATTCAGAGAAAATATTCCATATATATCCTATCTTGGTGATCCCAAAGTCTTATATCTAATTAGCTTTCTATCATAACTTGCTTTCTGCATCAAGTAAACAAGAAGAAATTAAACTATTTAGTCTTCATCTACTTCAGAGAGAAGGAAATAATATTGAATAGGCAGAAAGTGCAAGCAAGCAACTTCCAAAAATAAAATGTGAGTAATGACAGAAACATCTGGCTACCTAAACAGTCACCCAAAGTCCCTAGGCAATGATGGGGCATCCGTCTTCGGCATGTAGGCCTAGTATATCTGACAGACTTTTCTGTGAAGCAGGATATTTTGTGTCCTGCTTGTTTAATTAGGACAGCACATTGTCAGCAGTCAAGGCAGGGACATTTTCTTGTTCAGTGGCTTGCTTTTATCACAAAGAAAGTTTACTCCATTGGAGTTTCTTCTATGCCCATTATCTTCTCTGAAGTAGATTGGTGCTGCCAGGAGCAGACATGTCTCATTGCCATAAAACAATGAAGAACCTAGGTTAGTAAAACATCTTAAAGGCCATATTCTGTCGATTTCTGAAGTGTTTTAAAGATACATCTTTGTTTGATTTTGAAAACATATGCAATGTGACTACAAGTTTGATTATACTAGTTGATTAACTACTAACCTAAATTTCCTAAGTGGTTAGTAATAATAATTTTCAAGAACTAGAAGTTTGCATTACATTGTTAAATGAGTTATATAAGTAGAATACCTAGAACAAAGGTAGAAATACATGTACAGTATGTTTTTAACAAAATTAATCTCAAATTTGTATCAATATATAAAATTTGTATACCATATACAAAAATCCAATCCAATGTAAAACATTTAAAACTAATAGTCATTTTTAAAAAGTAGATTCAATAGTCTATCTTTTTATCTTGTCATATCTATGGCCTCCCTTTTTCTTTTCAGAGTAGATTCAAACTACCCTTTTATCCTATTATATCTATATCCCTCTTTTTTTTTTCAAAACAAGAAGCTTGAATCTAATTTTCTTTGTTTAGCTTTCATCCTGGCCATTATCCTTAACAACTTCTAACCAACACACTAAACAATGACAAACATTCATTGTCCATTTTTTTGGGGGGGAATGTGAGCATAGTTTTCTAGGCTACTCTCTGCTGATTGGGGGCACTGATAATCTTAAAATGACCCAAAGAATATAGGTTTATGGTCAGGTCCTCACTGGAGTATTCTGTGAACCTGGATCATGCCAGCCAGCAGTCTTGAGGCATCTCTGAATATAAAACTCAGAGGAAACTGCAACAGAGGTATTCTGAAATGTTGGATCATCCAAACCATCTGCTCCTACCAGAGAATTTTCAGGGGGTCTTCCTCAAACAAACCTTATTTTCCTTATCCTTGAAGGAATCCTCAGCCTCCCATTTCCTGCGGAAACAAAAGCAAAACCTCTTCCCCAGAGAAATATCTCTTTTGACTTAAATTTTGAAGTCAAGGGATTTTCTATATACATACATATATATATATAGTATTAATCCAGCAGCATGTATAATCAAATGTCTGTTAGCAGCTGTTTTCCTTCCTCAGCAGTCAAACAATTCAAAGACAACAAAATAACGTAGAGTTTTCAGATTCTCTGTGTATTTGTTTTATTTTTAATTTTAATTTTTTTTTGAGACAGGGCTTTCTTTGTATTTTTTGGCTGTCTTAGAACCCATTCTGTAGACCAGGTACCAGGTAGTCCTTAAACTCCTAAGTACTGGGATTAAAGGCATATGCCACCACACCCAGTAACTCTATTTCTTCCTTAAAGACTTTCTCTATCCTTTTTCTTTTCTCTTCTAAACCTATGTATATTCTTAACACACTGCAAAACATATAGAACTCTGGGTTTGTTTTCAGACTTGGTGGCTGGCTCCACCCCATTCTTTAGTTTTCTGAGAGTCTAGCTTCATGGCAGAGGTACTGGTGGGAGTAATGTTTATTGCCACAACTCTGCAGACTTTCAAAGTCCATGCCGCCGCCAAGAAATTTGCCTACAGCTGGTCATAAACACTATTAAAGAGTTTGGTGGCAGAGCCTCTTAGAAGAGTTGCAATGTTTTTTTTTTCCACTAACGTTGAGTCAGGAAGCTTCTCTTAAAGGAGTCTCACCTCTGCTTGCTTCTAGGAAACAGAGTCCATCCAAGACAATGCTGCTGCCAAGAAACCATGCTTAACTCTGCTCTTTTCTGTCTAGATACCTTTCCCAAGCTCTCTCCAGTTTTGTATGGATGTGCTTGCCAAACATTGGACAGATGGAGTTGAAAGTGCTAGTCCTTCTTTTGAACCCAAGTGGCTAGGTTTGGTCCACCTCTGGCCTGTGCCAGCGACTGAAAAGCTTCAGGCAAGCAAATTTTTCATCAATTCATGGTCTACGTTCAGCGCCAAATTAAACACAATAATAAAAAGTCAGGGAGAAAAATTGGGGTTCAACCTGAAGATCTGAAACGCAAAACAGCTAATCACTGGCTCTTACCTCGACCTCAGTCCGAAATGGTGATCCTGCTTCCAGGAATCTCAGAATGAGACTGTGTCTGATAACTGTTTCCTCCCATTTTATAATCCTCTCTAGTTCTGGGATTAAAGGCATGCAGCACCCGGTTTCTATGGCAATTAGTGTGACTACTGGGATTAAATGTATGTATTGCCACTGCCTGGCTGTAAGGCTGACTAGTGTGACTGTTTTATTCTTTGATCCCCAAGCAAGCTTTATTTATTAAAATAAAATTGAAATGCCACTACACTTAGCTAATCAAACTAACATACAATATGCATGTCTTTGTAAAAACAATGATATGCTCATTTCTTTTTATCCCAAAGAGGAAATTTTTACATTAAAAAAAACCTAGAATCAAAATGTTGAGGACAAATGCACTTACATACAAAAATTAGAGTTTAAAAAAGTTTATAGTTTAGCTATTTTTCATTGCTCTAACCCATGGTATCAAGTGTAATAGAACAAACAAATTCACAAGGTGAGACAAAACTGTATATTATAGAAAAGGTATGTCCTTAGAATAATTTGTCAGTATAAATTTTAAATTATAATACCGAAAGTTATCATCACCTTCCTTGGGAACTTACCGTGATACAGATGGCTTGTCTCGGCAACAAAACCTTTCCAAATTATGCAAGGTTAAGTGTAAATTTACAGAGGAACAGAGTAGTAATTATTCAACAATCTAACATCTGTGTTCTTAAATCAAGCTTGCTTTAAAATCACTTCACAAACAGTCAGTGGTGGCATATGCCTTTAATTCCAGCACTTGAGAGGCAGAAAAAGGAAGATCTCTGTGAGTTTGAGGCTTGCCTTATCTACAAAGTGAGTTCCAGGACAGCCAGGACTGTGTTATATAGAAAAACCCTGTCTGACAAACAGAAAAAAAAAACAGCAAAAAAAAACACAAAAAAACCACCAATTCACTTCAAACAAATACTACTCAAGATGTCGAGTTCAGTGCAAGAAGGCAGAAAATGATTTTTACTCTGCATACTTTCTAAATCTGAAAACAAAAACATTTTCTAAGTCTGTCCTCAAAATCATATTTTTTTCAGAGATAGCTCAGATAGTTCAAAAGTGGCTGGAAAATTGTTCCGGTTCAATAAATCTAGTTCTACCTGCACTGCTTACCGTGTATGCAGTGTAGTTGGCATAGGGTGCTAATAACACAGTGTGAAAGCCCTTCCTTAGGTCTGTCCCTGAGCCTGAGTCGGTCTGTGCGCGTAAGTACCAACAACAAGGCTCTACAGGGAAGAGCCTTGCTCTTTGTTTCCATCCTTCCACTCAAATATCCACAAACCTGTACAATACTTAGTATATTTACATTCTAATATACAAAATAAATTTTTCAAAGAGCTTTTGAAATTAAAATGCTAAAATACAGTTGCTGATTTGTTTTCATAATCTAAAATTGATTAATGCTAGATTAAATATTATCAAATAGAATAGAAATGTTTTTTACTTTGACTTCGATTAACACTAGCAAATATGAAATTCAGAGTTATAAATATATGTAATTATTAGAAATATAAACAATATTACTCATTAGACATTCTCACAAACCTAGGCACACTGTATTTTACAGGTGTCAATAAGACACATCTTCCTAGCAATTGTCAAGGTGAGCCTTTCCAGTTTACTTTATCAAAGATATGTGCTGAGACTTGTATCCAAAGTGATTCTAATGCTGTTGAGTTGACAGCAATATAAACCATCTCAGCCAGTATTACCACAGAGGTCACACAGACAGCAAGTTATAATATGGTTCAGGGAACCCAAACTCTAAAACCTTCTTCTGGACCCTGCCTGAGTCCTCATAAATAGTCCAGGTAAAACTGCTTTCATTCACCATATTCACAGTCAAACCTAGCCCATACCATTTTGAAATGTAATATAAATTATAATATAAATCTTTATTTTCCAGGGATCTTATAGGTACAGAATCCAACTTAAACTTCATCACTGCATGACACAGCTGTGGCAGCGCAGCTTGCTGACACAAGTGGCTGTCAATCGTAAATGCAGTTGGGTTGTTGAATTGAGTGAAAGACAGACCGTGCTGAGCTCTCATCCAATCTACAAAATTCAAGTAATTTTAGTTAAGCACTTCTGTTAAAATCAAAGCAAAGTATAACTACGTCCTTTATTTCTCTCCTCTCTCTCTCTCTCTCTCTCTCTCTCTCTCTTGCATGCCACATCACTCTGGTGAAGATCAGAGTAGAACCCACAGAAAAGTTGTTTCTCTTGACATCTTGTGGGGTCTGGGGATGAAACTCAAAGGGTCAAGTACCTCTCTCTGCCCACTGACACACTGACACATATCGCCAGTCTTAAACATGAGTTTCTATTATTGCCCTCTCATTCCTAAATCTAAACCATACCCCTTGTAGATCAATGCTACAAATTTATTTACGAAAGAAAATGATTTTTTTTTAAATTTTGTTACAAACTACACTCTTTTACCACTATTTTATAAACGGTAGTAGTTCTTCTTATTTTCTGAAGAAACTTGGGAGCAACCAACATCCTACATATACTCATTGGTAAAGAATTCTACACATCTCTGCCTGGAGCAGCTCATGCTCACTCCTGTCTTATTCTTTCTCTGCGCATTTTCTGTCAACGCCAGGTGTAGCAGCTACATTGTTATCACTTCTACTAATTCTCCAATTCTGCTTCTTGCTGCTCATCCTGAAGTTCCTTTACCTTCAGCAGAAGCCAGGAATCCCCTCCAGAGTGGAGGACACATGCAAGAGATGACGCGGGGTTCTGCCTCTTTCCCTATTACATATGACATCAACACTTTAGCATTTATTCTATCAGTAGATGGGTGGACAGACAGATACATAAAACTGTTCCTTCGTTTTTCTTTCCATTTGTCAACTTTAATTTGCCCTAATTATCTACTGAGGGTTTCTGACAAAGTACACTACAGTGAATCTCGCAGAGATATTAATGAAATATATATATATATATGATGTTACATTATTTTGGTCTCTTCTCACTGTAAATATTTATGTAAATTATTAGCTTCTGTCAACTGAGGGCTATGAAGTTTCTAATTATTCTCACTTTTAAACTACCAAAGTCAAGTATTCAATATGAGTAGTACTGCTTCTATTTAGGAAGAATAAACATAAATAATATATTGTGCATAAATACCCTGCTAGGGCTAAATGAGAAATTTCCTTCTCTATCTAAAACTGTCACCCTTATAATGCATTGGAGATTCACAGTGTTTATACAGAGGAAATTTAAAGACTAGAAAGCAGTCAAACTAGATGGAAACCTGCTTTCCAGAATCACACAGGTTGAAGCCTAAGATGGCAGCAAAGACTCAGTGAGGAGAGTAAATAGGTCATTGTGTCCACAAATTAGGCTGATCTCCAGGCAGACAATACCCACAAATTAAAGGTCAGTTTCAAGTGCAGCCACACTTGAGGTTCATGTCAAGAAAAGGCTGTCTCAGGTATCTTTGCAGATGGTAGGAGCTTTGTGTTAAGTCACTAGAATACTCATTACTATGGTACATTCTAAATACACAACACACACACACACACACACACACACACACACACAAAGAATACAGGACCATCATCTGCTGAATATACAGGAGGGTTTGAGAATAAAGCCCAGCCCTATATATGTGAAGCTCAGTCAAACTTCAATCTATCACCAAAGAATTTCCGTTGGCTTGATGTAAATAGAAATTACTCTTTTGTTCCCAGCCACCCATACACGAACAATCATACAGAAACCATATTAATTACAAGACTGCTTGGTCAATGATTCAAGCATATTTTAGCTAGCTCTTACATCTTAAATTAACCCATTTCTATTAATCTATGCATCACCACAAGGCTGTAGCCTACCGATAATATTCTAACACCTATGGCCCTTCAGCAGCTGCATGACATTTCCCTAACTCCGCCTTCTTTCTTCTTTTATCTCTGCTTGGATTTCCAGCTTTGCTATATTCTACCCTGCTATAGGCCAAAGCAACTTCTTACTTAACCAATGGTAATAAAATGTTCACAGCATACAGAGGGGAATCTCACATCAGCTTGATCTTACCACAACAGAGTACCACAGGGTACTAAGTAATTTTGTAGATGTCATTTAATAAATGACTAATAGCCTTGCAACTGTGAGAATTCTCTTTCTGCTACAAAAATGATAAATATGACAAGAACAAGACCTCAAACACCAGGGCAAAGGCCCAGGACTTGCAGCTGGGACACACGATACACTACACTGTAGAGGAGAACACATTTGTCAGCAATCTAGTTATCAAGTCTGCCTAAGAGTGAAGAAAAACTTACACAACACACTTGATCCTGTCTTAGAATTACCTTCTGCCCAGAAGCAATTTTCAGGTTCCCTGCAGCAGCCATGGAGACAGTCTGATACTGTGCCAGACTCTTGGGCAGGTTTCTTGTTTGCTTTCTATCATACAGTAGATACACTTTCTGGTACTCTTTTAATTTGCTCAAAGTATAAAACAGAGGGAAGCATTTACCTAAACTTGCAGGAATACAATATCCTATTCTCTTTCATTGAGAACTATGACAAAAGTCCTTCCTTCATTTCCTGGATGACATTGGTTAAACATAAAAGGGCACAAGGAGCTCAAGAAGAGTGCCGAAAAAGAAAAGGGTGACTGCATATACAGTGGTATCCTTAACCCACACTTGGTCTGCTACTAATTAAACCAATAAGCTCCCTACATATCATCAGGTCACTCTCAAGGTAAATCACTCCAGTTTATACTGGTGTCAAATGAATTACACAGACCCCAACCAATACTCCAGAAGCTTCAGAGTATAAAGAGCTGAGGAACAGGAAGCAGTACAAGAAACACAAGGAAAGTACCTAATCACCATTAAGTGAGTGACCCTCTGTGATGGCAAAAATACAGATGTAACATGTCATATAGAAAGAATACATAAGTAGTAATATATATTTAAGGACAAAAATATGTATCTTCATATGTCATCGGATTATTTTTTACTTTTTACTCTTAGCTCTTTGGGGGCCCACCACCCAGCTCTCAAATAAATACATGGAGACTTATCTTACTTAAGAATGCCCAGCCCTAGCTTGGCTTGTTTCTAGACAACTTTTCTTAACTATAAATTATCTCATCTACCTTTTGACTCTGGGCCATTACCTTACTCTTATTCTATATACCTTTCTTTACTTCTTACTCTGTGCCTTGTTGAATAGCCGGGTGGCTAGCCCCTGGTGTCCTCTCTCCTCCTTTTTATCACTCCTCCTTTCTGCTCTTCTTCTCTTCCCACTTATTCTCTCTGCCTGCC
>LOEQ01003577.1:149891-163051 GCA_001685075.1 Bramus lutescens | reverse complement strand
AATGGGTTAATATAAGCTACAAGAGCTAATATGTAGCCTGAGCTAATGGGCCAATTAGTTTTATAACTTATAGAGATCTCTGTGATTTTTGGGGGGGCTTGCCAGCTGTGGGAACTGGGCATGGCAGAAACCCCCAACCAGTAGGACCCTCATGTTACAATACAGTTGTGAAGGAGCTTAGCTTTTCAGTCAACACAGGCGAGCCTGCACCATACTGACCCACAGCAAGGTCCTTCTGTGCACATGTGTGTCTGACAAATCCCATGTGCCACCTATCCTAATTCAACCTCATTGGCCTATAGCTCCAAGCTGTTGCATACTCCCTATTTATTTTATAGAATTTTACAGGCCAGCCAGCTGTTATTTTAATATTTGCAATTACTTTGCTTTTCAAAAAATCATTTTTATTTTTAACTGTGTGTATTGGGGAGGGTGCATGTAAATGCAGTACTAGCTGAGACTTCACGTGGATGCTGGAAGTGAACCTAGATCCTCTGAGAGAGCACAGCCTGCACCTAACTGCTGTACCTTCTCTCTAGCCCCTCAAATTCTTTTACTCCTTTCCAGACTGAAATTAGCTCAGTCTGGAAAAAATCTCTTACCATCAGGACCTCTGTTTCTACCTGAACACCTCCTAACAATTTTATTAGCCATATAAAGAAAACAACACCTAAATGCCTTCGTTTACACGGAAACTCACTTTTATCTTTCAAGTTTAACCATTTTAGTTGCTGGCTTCCACTTTGAAATAAAATGAAACTCAATGATTTCACTAACTTCCCTTGACAAAATTTGCAATAAGTTTTATAATTTTATTGCTATTTAACTTTAATCCATTGAGTTTCTCTAGTTTACGCTTTTAATTTCACTTAAAAGTGTCCCTCTGCTCCCCATGGTAAATGTTATTACATGATTTATTTTGACGGGCAACACTGACCTAAAGAGAGTCTGCAAGATGCAAGACTTTGTTCCCAGTGTCTCCTCCTTGACACTCTGCAGCTCCACAAATGGGTCCTCAACCTTTTCAGAACGACTTTTCCAGAAAAGAAAAAGTTAATCTTCTCCCCAAAACATTAGGTAACATTGTGAGGAGCAAAGGCCACAGTTGCCTCACCTTACTGCCAAGAATTCTTGGGCCAAGCAGTGGTGTCATTTGCCTTTAATCCCAGCAACTTGGGAGGCAGAGGCAGGCAGATTTCTCTGAGTTTGTGACCAGCCTGATACATAGAGTTCCAGGACAACGAGGGCTACCCAGAGAAAGCCTGTCTCAAAAATTCTTTAAAGTGGTACCTCTTACTTAGAACCTTGCAGCACAATATGGCATTATAACAGTTTCTTGGAAAATGTAATTAAGCAAACTAAAAGGGAGGATTGTGAACAAAAGGTGGCAGTCTCCAGTGAAGAAGAGCAAGAGCAGAACTCTCACTCTGTCCTTTCTAAGAATCAGCACTCACACCTTCTCAGTCACCTCCTCCCATCTCCTTCTCAGCTGGGCAATATTCACTTAAGAAGCCAAATACTGGGGGACAGGCTCACATTAGACAGGAGATCCCGGGGACCACATTTGTCAGCTTTAAAACATCCTCCTCCTAGGGCACACAGACGCTGTATGAAACACTAAACTATGCTGTGGGGACAATGGCCAGATGTCCTACCCCAGGTCGTCTTTACCATGATTCTAAAGCTGAAAATGTCAAAGCAATGAAAGAACCTTAAAACACAGATGCAGTTTAGTGCATTAAATTTATGCTTATTTTTCAATAAACAATTATTTGATGTACAAGTAAACTGTCACTACACTTTACCATATGTCATTTTTATCAGCTAATAATTTTAATGCACTGTACTGTTCCTTACTATACAATGTACATATTTTAACATTATGACAATGGGGAATACAAACAGACAATTTCATTCATCTAAGAATTAATACATTTTGAACATTCTTATTTTCAGTGTACTGCAGTGCACTGTCATTATTCCCATTTATGTGCTGCACCTTCTATGACTGTTACTTGGCCGGCCCTGAAGTGTTGTAAACACACCACCATTCTCAAGTATGAAATACTCTTTGTCAAATTTACAAAGTTTTGCCTGTGGTGCTTTGCTACCATAGTGCTGTTAGACATTCTATATTCATGTTGTTATTACAAGACGGCATCATAGATGATGTATGTGCACACATGCCTCACTTAGAACTTTCAAATGACAGTCAAGATAAGATTGGGTGTATGTATGTATGTATGCATGTTCTCATGAGCTTGTGCAGATGTCTCTCACAATGGCTTTCTATCTCTTTCCTCATTGAACATGGAGCTTGCAGATTCAAATCAGCTGGTTGCCCAGAGAGCCCCATGCCTGCCCAGTGCTAGGATCACCAAAGCCACCTAGGTTTGACATGGGAGCTGAGGAGTGAACTCAGATCCTCGTTCCTGCACCTGTACTGAACACCTTCCAACCCCCAGATATTAATGTAGTTAGACACCATGATAATCCACTGAAATGACTGTAACAGTCATTCAGGTTTCAAAACGAAACAAATTAAATACCCTGCCAAAGTGTGTAAAATTAGACAAAGAAATAAAAATTAATAGGTTACTTTTATTTAAATGGATTGGTGGCAGGTAAACTAACAAAAATAAATTATTTGATATGGATCCTGATATAAAATACAGTTTGTAGTGGGTTGGAGAGTTGGAATTACCATGTGCTATTACAAGGTGAAAGTCAATATTTCAAAGAGAAATTAAAAAATAGTCAAAAAATAGTTAAGGAATGGTACATTTATGCAATTCCTGGATCACATGGATTGGAAGCCTAAGAAACTTCACTTGATTTAATACACAAATAACCGATTTCTCTCTTGAGGTTTCTCTTGGGGAAGTAAATAGGCAAAATGAAAACTAACTAGCAGTAATGACTAAAATCAACAAAATTCCTTCTGGATAAGCTTCAGCACAGTCTTCTGCCATTAGTACCTAGACAGACACTACAGATAAACATTCGCTCTGCACTTAGCACCAAGGGCAAGAGTGCGATGCCGTCCACTAAGCCAAGGAACCTAAAGAACTGCAGTGTACTTCGTGCAACAGCATATGTGACTTCCGGCTTTAAACACCTAGCTTCCTCTGCAGACAACTACTCCCAAAATGTTTGGTTTTGCTACAGGTTGCTTTCTTTTCTTTCCTCTAGTACCATCTACCCTCCTCCCCATCCACTCCTCTGCTTCCATTCAGAAAGTGGCAGGCACCCAAGGGCTTGAAGAAAGCATGACACATCAAGTTGAGGTAGGACCAAACTTCCCCTGCATCAAGGAAATTGAGTGTATCATTGGTTGATCAGTATGAGTATGTAACACTTTTATGATTTGTCCTTTTGAGTTTTTCAGGACTTTAGGGAATACAGAATTATCAATGAACCATAGGGGTTCTATAGGCTTTGTTCTGTATGCCTTATCTTATGTATCCTCTGTCTAGTGTACCTAGCACCAAGAGAAAAGAAAGATTTGGTTTAGGGATGGAGATACTCGTAAGGTTGCTTGAGTTTCTGCAAATGAAAAGGAAAGATAAAGTGCATTTCTGTCTGAGGAGCACAGTGGGCCAACACAAAGAGGGTTAAAACAAAGAAAGGAAGGGAGGGNGAGGGAAGGAGAGGAGAGGAAGGAAGGGAGGGAGGGAGAGGAGAGGAAGGATAGGAAGGAATGAAGGCAAGAATGTCCAAGTTAGTGTGAAATAATCAAACCTCCAGGTGTTAGAATATACAGTTTAAAATAAAAAATAAGGTATCATATCTTAATTTCTAAAAGATTATTATGATGGCAACACAAAGAAATAATTCCATTTGGAAAAATGTAGTGATCATAAGCAGAGACATTTATGGAAACTATGGGGACTAAATTGCAACTGACAGTCTTTGAAAGAAGTGCAAGATTAAACCATAGGCGTAAGTGATCTAATTAAAATGACAAATAAGTGGTAAGGAGGAGATTTAAAGATTCATAGCTCAGTCATCAAAAGATACTTTATAAAAGTTAATGACACTAAAATGGAAGAAATGTGAAGTTGGGGAAAAAGCAGGATAGGAGTCAAGTCAGATAGTGAACAAAGAACTGATAAATATTAGGTATTCACAAATATGCAAGCTAAAATGGGATACTTTATGAGCCACTCTAAAATTAATGGTTATTGCTTTAAGATAATGTCAATGGTTTTAAATTAAAGTTGGATCTGAACATAAATATTGTTATGTATGTGGAGTGTATAAGCCTAATAAAAGTTTGATTGCTTTCTTTCTACAAGATTATAAAATCACTATTAATGAAAAAAATAATGTGACGCCAACACAAAAAAATATTTTTTAGTCATGGCCATGTAAGAAATTTACAGAATAGGTAGAAGATTAAAATCTGATTCTTATAACCCATTTGTCATATAATTCATATGTGTGTGTACATGTATATATAAATGTCATTCCATATACATTAACTTTAAAATGGATGAAACTTGCCAATTTTAAATAGGCATTAAGAAATATTAGAAATTGCTAGAGTCATTGATCGTTCAAATATCACATAATCTTTCTAATTATTAAGCACAATTATAAATATTTTGAAACATTGAACAAGTTGTTCAAGAGAAAGAGAGTATTATTGGTATGTGTCCTAAGCAACCTTTCCTGGATCCTATAGAGATTAACCTTGGCTTTGAACTCCATTTCCCTTCCTATTATACAGCAGGTAATAGGAAATATCAGTATACAATGAAAGGAGCTGAAGTGAGAAGCGTTTTCTATATTTACTGAAATATTTTTAATTCACTATCATCTCACAGAAATAGACCTGTCTTATCATAATAATATACTTCAGAAAAAGTTCTATGCAGAAATTAAATGCCTTGGCTTTTCAAAACCTGAGACTATATCCTAAGGGAGACAAGTAAAGCTTCATTTTTACCAACCTTAGTTAATAAGTAGGATTTTATGCATTGTTAGCACTAAACATAATTGCTATATATAATTATAATATGTCCAACAATGCCTTCTTGTAGGTCACTGTGGTTGTTACTATGGATCTAGATAATTAAAAGGGAATGAAAAATGGTTATAGCCCCAGAAGGGCAACTGTCGCTCTCTGGCTGAGTCTATGAAATGCTGGAATTGGAAGTGCTTTACGCATCATCTGTGACCAATGTAAAAGTCCTTCCATAATTTTTAGCTGTAAGTTGACTAAAAGAAAATGAGAACACTTTCTGGAAAATGGCAGACACTTGACAAACCCAAAGTGTCTGAATAAACTTAGTTTCAAGTTAAAGAATGACACAGGAAAGGGTATTAAAGACATAAAAAAAACCTGAAAATTTAATCTGCTAATTCAATGATGCACTTATTCATGGAACATACCCTTAAAAAGTAAATAAGTCATTAAAATTAATGCTTGTATTTACTGTGTATTCATGTATGTCTTCCTTCTTAAAAGTTAATGGTACAAATGTTACTCTATCATTATATAATGGAAGCCTACCTAATACCTAATTCCTTAGCACTTTGATACCAAATCTTAAAACCAGTAGACTATATCCCTACAATAATTATCCTTCTATGGAAGACTTTTCTTTAAGTTAACTTTAGAAATTATAGGAACTTTCTATAAATTAAATCAAATGCATACTTCATTCTAAAACATTGATGATTTTGAAGAGATAAGCATGGTTAGAGTATAAAAGCTTATATATTTTTGAGATAGTAATTACAATCTATAGTTATTTAATTTTAAAAATACATGCTAAGTATAACTTGTAATCTCCTGAAAGCATACAGTTACAAGCAAAACATTCCAGGTAGGCCTGACATTGACCCCTGGTTATAAAAAGCATGCTTCTATAAAGGCTAGTTTATAAAGGAAATGCCAGCCAGCTACCATATCTCTGGTGAAAGCGTCAGGGCAATTCCTTGAGTACTACCAACAGGCACCCTTCTGCATGCCAGGCCATACACAGTGTGCACCTTGTTCACAGCACAGTGGAAAGTACTCCAACCTGCCTAAGTCCCATAAGCTTAGCGCACCCATGTTCTCAAGCTTGCTTCACCCTCAGTTTTCTTCGTACAACTGAGTGCTTACTTCATTCTTCATTTGCTGAGGGAAAAGTCCAGTTACCCTTGAAACCTCCATCTCTTCACCCACATTCAATTCCTCATTAAACCTCCTTGACTCTCCCTCTGGTCACTTATCTCCTTCCGCGGTACCATTGTATTTAATATGGAAATCATTATAGCCCTCTTAAATTGTCGAAACCTTTCTGCTCTAGTGTCATTGGAAGCACATTTTCCACAGAGAAATTTGAAAGATCCTGTTTTACATATCAACTTGTTTATCTTTTGTTCAGAATTTTAGAATAGGTTTTCAACATGTTCAGCTTACAGGGAAAGTGTTTGTTACAATTTAAGGTCTTGTGGAACTCTCTCGTGATCTGTGATTCCCATATCTCCACTGCATCTTTGGAGCCTTTCCTGGAACTAGCTCTTGTAGGCCAGGCGGGCTTCAAACTCAGAGATCTGCCTGCCTCAGCCTCCTGAGCGCTGGGATTAAAGGCATGCGCCACCACCACCGCTTGGTTCTCACTGCATCTTTAAGCTCCCTCATTCTATTTACACTGGATTCCTTGTTGCTCCTAGAATACTGCAGACACATATCTGCCTCAAAGATGATCCAACTTCAGTTTTTCTTCCTTGTTCTCTGCACATCTCACTTTTTCCCACACTGCAGGGTCTCATTCTACCTGCTGTCCTATCAGAAAAGACCTGGTCCATCTTTGATCCGAAAGCTACCCTGTTACTGTTTATCCTTCTGCCTCCTTTTATGTTCACCAATAGCACTTTGGGCCACAAAACATGCTTTACCATCAATGGATTTTACGCTTGGCTTACTGTGATGTCAAGTAAATGCCAGCTGACTGCAACAGAATTGTTGCAGAGAATTAATTGTTCAGAATAATTGAAGTCTTCAGTTTTGTTGAATGAGTTTGTGAATATAAATATCATACAACATTTTTTGCATTGAAATCTTTTTAAACAGTCTAACTCATTTAATTTTTTAAAGGCATAGAAAATCTAGAGATTAAAACTAGGTAAATGCTGGAGAGCCCACAAACAGCAGCCTCAGGAATCCAGCTCCTATCATTGCTGTGAGCCCTTACAATGTCCTTGGTTCCAGCGACAAGAGAGTAGAGAGTCCCTTAGGTTCAGTCGCATAGTGAAGTTTATTGCTTAGCAGGCCAGAAACAGAATATTCCAATGGACTCAGAAAAGAAGAAACTGGATAGTGAACCGCTACCAGCACTGTTTTTCTTCAAATGAACTAGGCAAAAGCTAATCGTCTGGGTCTTGTCATGAATGCTTCAAAATGCATGCCTCCCCAGGCATATGGTGAGCAATGGGAGAAAGAAAAGAGAGTGGGGGCTGGAGAGACAGTGGGGCAGTTAAGAATGTTTGCCACACAATCATGAAAAGCAGAATTCAGATCACAATGCCTACCTATTAAGCCAGGCATCTTAGAATGCCTTTAAATCCAGCTCCAAAGGAGCCAATGCCCTCTTTGGGCCTCCGTGTGTGCACCAACCCCCCACACACGTGCACATATGCTCATGAAGATACATATACACAGACATAAACAGAAGTAAATAAAATAATCTTTGAAAGCATATTTTTAAGAAAGTAACCATAATAAAAGCATTGAAAGTACCTGGAAAATGGAGGGTAAAATACCAGTTATATTTGGGAAACTGCCTCTGGAAGCAGGTGCATTTGTGGTAAAGGTGTGAATGAGGCAGAGATGTAAACCTTGTGTATTGATGCTGCCAGTAGAGTGAAAGGCTCTTGCTATGGAGCAGTAGTAAGTGTCTACAGAACAGAAACGACTGGCGTGTGGGGGCAGAGGGAGGATAGGAGAGCACAGGGCCAAAAGGAAGGCATGATTTTTGTCTCAGAGTCTGACAGGAGCAACATGTACTTAAATAGGAGCTCTGATGACTCAATTTTACTTTTTTTTTGGCTTTTGGAGACAGTTCAATTTACATTTTGTAACATCTATTTACCTTATGTGAAATAAATAAATTATTATGAGGTATGGTGGGATTAATTAGAAGCCATTTGATTTGATTTGTTAGTAATTACTAAGAGAAATAGAGAACAAAGGTGAAAATTTTTAATGTATTCTAAATCAAAGAACTACCAGAATTATTGGGAGATTCCCCCCAAAACAGGGATCCAATATACTAGACAAGGGCTCTACACTGAGCTACATCCTATACAAATCCTGAGTGGGAAGTCTAGTGGTAGAGATTGTAGGATGAAAAAATGGGGATCAGCAAAATGTGTGGTATTTTAGCTGATTTCTATTTACCCATGGTAGTTCTTTCATGAAGATGGAGGTTAGGAGAAGTCCAGGCTTTCCGGGGGAACACAAATGTCTTTGGACATTAGAGTTGATAAATCATATTCAATATTCAAGTGCATGGGGCAGGTGTCAAGATATTACCACTTGGAAACTATTGAAAGCCAGAGAATAGAAGATGAAACCTGAGAAACTGCACTTAGCAATACGATGAAGCTAACAGCTGGTCGTAAGGGGTGGTTCCTTAACCAGGCATCTTTCCCAAGAGGAGCAATCACTGGACAAGCTAAGAGGAAGGAGCATGGGAGTCCACAGGAAATCCAGGACAGATAAACATCAGCTGGAGTCTCAAGAGAAAATACAGGAGTGGCCAGCTGTCTAAGCAGTACCTCAGTAGTGAAGAAAATGAGAAGCCAAGCATGACCCGTGGTATAGTACAAAAAGTTACTAGTAACTCTCTGGTAAAAGGAGTCTCAGAGAAGGGAGGTGAATGGCACGTCTTGGTTGTCAATTTGTTGGAATTTTGAGTTACCATGGGAAAAAAATGTCTAGGTGTATCTTTGAGATATTATCTAGATTCAGTAAATTGAGTTGGAAAGATTCGTTAAATACGGGAGCTAATATTCCAAGGGTTAGGGGCGTAGACTGAGCTAAAGAAGAAAGTCAGCTGAACACAAGCATTCACTTTCCCCTGCTTCCCGGCTGCTGATGTAATGTGACAAGCTGCCTCAAACTCTCGCCACTCCCCCTTGCCCACCATGATGGATTGCATCCTCAGATGTGAACCAAAAGCCCAACCTTCCTTCCTTAACTGTTTAAATTAGCGGTTGCTCTTTCTCATCCTGACCACAAAGCAAGCAACAAACGCAGACAGGAACTCCAGTGTGGGGAGAAAGGAAAGAACAAGTGGGATTGTGAGTCCCTGCAATTTTGCCCAGGTCTCAGGAGAAAGCAGGATGCTGGAACAGAACATGAGACATGAGTAGAGTGTAGTTCTAGAGGCAAATGGCAGTTTTAGCTGATGTGTGTTATTGCAGCACATTGTTTAGGTTGCTAGACGCCATTCAGACATCCAATGAGAGCAGTAGAAACATGTATACCTAAACCAGAGCTTAAAAATCCTCTTAACTAATCTAATTTATAGGCCTTCTGGTTCTTTGACCTATGAAATTACACTCTATAAAAATGCAAATTAGTAAGACATTAAGAATTTTTAAGTTATCTGGATTTTAATATATGTTTTTTATTATGACCTTGTTAAAAAACAGTAAAAATGTTTTGATATATGTTTTTCTAGAAAAAGAATACATAATTAGCATTTTCTGCGCTTATACAAAATCTAATTAATTATTTTAATATTCAACTATAAAGCAATTATCCTGGTCATGACTCTCAAGAGGGAAAAACAGAGATTTTGGCCTAAATCATAGGTTATATGGTTTTATATTACTGGTAAATTGTATACATAGCTGGAAAAAAGAGGTTTTTCTTCTTTAAAATTTTTCTTAAATAAGATGTGGTTTGCTTATTGTTTTCATTTTAAAATATATCTGATTCAAATATTGTAATTCTTATGGTGTCCAAGCATCGTGTGTGTGTGTCTGTCTGTCCATCTTTCTATTTGTATCTGACAAAAACAGAGAGCAGAATTCCATACTGAGATATGCACAGATCAAAGTGCCTATAAAGCAGGTAAGTCTCATCATGGTTGCTCAGGAAAACATAGTAGTTTTATTAGCATTTATTAGTATTTCAGTATTAATGGCCTTTTAATATATTTTAAAGTTAAAAAACCTACAAACTATAGCTTAAGAACATTTTCTCACTGATATTAATTAACAAACAAAAGCAAAATTGATTCCTGATCATTAAGAAAATGTTCTTGCCTAAAGAAGCGTACAATCAAATCAATTAACACTTTACTAAAGATATACTAAGTACCAAGACACCATGTGTGTTATAACATAGAATTACAATAATAAGGCTATGCATTTATTTTCTGTGATACTGGTTGCTTAACCAGGATGGTGCTGAATCTCTCAGAGCTGGAATGAGATGTGTTTCCTGAATGCTAGCTTGCTGCTTGTGCTCTGGGATTTGAATTCTCAGAATCGCACAGGCAGCCCTCTTAACCACTGTCCACTTCTCCAGTCCCCCATCTCCAGGAAGAGAGGAGCCCTTAGTCTTACTTTGAAATTTTATAATATGGGTAGTTAATGACTGACAGTGAAAATAAGAATAAACAGGAAGAGCTGACAAAATGAAACAAATGGGATCCCCACAAACAGACAGCAGGAAGAACTGTGGTGCCATGACCAGAAATGACTAAACTGCCAACAATGCCAACAACCCCCTAAATCTGTTGTCCCTAAACAGCAACTTAACCTAAGTCACATTAAAAGATTAAACAGCACTGCTTCTTCTGGATTACCTTTCCACTGCATAAGCCATAAAGATGGACCATTCTCCCCTAATAAAATGACTAGCAAAGATGATGGAATTCATCCCTGGGCTGCACTAGCAGCTATGGGGCAGCTGACATGTAGAGGCTGGAAATAAAATCAGCCTCAATCTGGGTTCTTGGTTTTTTACAAAAGAAGCATTTCCCTCTTTCTTTTCTTTTTTTATTGAATAAAAAGTCTTCCTTTAACCTCCACTCAGTTTCTTAATTGACCAGTTCCATCTCTCTGTAAATTGTGCCTGCTGTGCTGACTACATCCAGTTGCTTGAGCTCAGTGGTCATGACCAGCCACTACTGGACAGCCCATGCAGGTGACTATGAAGAGTCAATCAGTTCATTACCAAATGTTTCTGTAAGCCAAGATTTTCTATTATAATGTGATTAGCTATTAATTTAAGAGATGAAATATGAGGATGTGAAACAGAATTGCTATCAATGAAAACTAAATTATCATGAATAAGTAGGGAAATTATCCTTTGAGAGCCTGGTGTTCTCATTTTAGATTAAAGAAACCACAAATTAAAATTGTAGATGGTCAAAGCCTGGCTATTATCAAAGCTGTTGGTTGCTCTCCACAAACTGATGGTTGCCCTATTGCTGAAGACAAGGCTTACACAATTCAGTGAACATGGGAAGTCAGACTGGTGCCCACCTAGAACCTTCACACCTATGGACTAGTGCTCATGGTACTGGAATGTACTCTGCATTCTACCAAAGGAGAAAGGTAAATGCCAACCCAACTATAAAGCCCTCAATCTCCAATGGTGATCTGTCTGCAAAATATCCTGGTTCAATGGTTGTGAAAAGTTTGTGGGAGTAACTAACCAACATTTGATTTGACTTCAGGTAGACTGCAAGAGATGAAACCTATGCTCTACATTGCTAGGGTGACCAAGAACCTGGGACTAGAGAGAACAAGGACCTAGGGGAAAACCAAACGCTACTCTTCTGCTAAAGGAATGTAACAATAACATGACTCCAAATGACATTGTGCTATACACATAGCACAGTTCCTTACTTAGCAGTCATCAGAGATGAGAGAAAATGCAGAGAATCACAATTGGACAAAGTGTAGAGAGTAAAAGAGCCTGAAACACTTGGCCATAAGTGAAATGTCTCCATCAAATACCTCCCCTCACACCTCAGAGAACCCTATGGAAGAAAAGAGTTCAAGAGCCAAAGGGATGGAGGACACCAAGGAACAAAGGCCATCTGAACACAGCAGGACTGAAGTACATGTGAACTCACAAAGGCTGTGGCAACATGCACAAGGCCTGCAGAGGTCTGTACCAGAGGGGAGCCTAGAGCTGAAAGGAGTAGAAACACCCCCCATCCCTGACTCAGAAGCTATCTCTAATTGATAACCACTTGCAAATGAAAACACAGTTTCCTCCAAGGGAGTCTCCCTGGAGAAACAAATCGCTCTTAAGGGTAGGCTGCATGGCCAATGGTAGATCAGCAACAGAAAACACACTAAACTGCACCCTTGAAAGTTGGTTGTCTCATAATGAGGAGTCAGGGCGCTCTTTTCTCTAACCTTACAAGTCCTTTGGGTATAGATTATGTCTTCTGGTTTGACATTTCTATAGGACTCCTCTGTGTGAAAACACATGTGTCTCCTCTGTATGTGTTTCCTGTCCTTGCACTTTGATGCTTTTTCTTCTTTTAATTTTGTCCTATTCCATCTTTCTTTCCTTTTCTTTTACTATTGTTCCTTAGATGCCTGTTTGCTTTCCAATGAGAGACAGAAAGGTTATAGATGTGGATGGCAGGGGATGGTGAGGAACTGGAAGGAGTAAGGGGAGAGGAAACCATAATCAGAACATATTGTATGAAAAAAATCGATCTTCTATAAAAAAAGAACTCAATGCATGTATTTCTTTTGGAACATAGACTACTGGACATTTGTGCAAACAAGAGCATTTCTTACTACAGAGTCATTTTCTATTATAATTCTCCTTCTATTATCAAATTAAATCTTCATATTCTTGCCATTGTCTGGGCCTAATAGAGTGGAATGTTGTGGAAAATTCTTAAAATGCACTTCTAAAAAAAAAGGTCTCTTTTTATACCAATTCATATTATACCCACTGTTGAAGTATAAGTAAAATCTGTGGAAATAAATTTTTATCTTGAGTCAAAATGATAGATGGTGCACTATTGGCTTAGCTGGTGTTAAGAAATTTCATATGGAATCATATCTAGTCAAAAGACATTTAATGAAAAGTCATTACCTTACTTCAAAGGACACATACCTATACATGCACACACACACACACACACACAGAGAGAGAGAGAGAGAGAGAGAGAGAG
>LOEQ01003577.1:122265-149869 GCA_001685075.1 Bramus lutescens | reverse complement strand
AGAGAGAGAGAGAGAGAGAGAGAGAGAGATGTAATTTTCACTTTATGTAGAACCTTAAGGGGAGAATGTATCATTTTCATGATTCTCTTTAATTCTTAACTGAACTTTTCAGCTCAGTAACCTAAGGGCTTTATTCATGTCACTAAGATCATCTATTATATACCTAAAGTAAGATATCAAAGGTAACATTCTTTTTCCTAAGATATAATAAAATATATATCACCTATAATAACAACCATCTAAATATCATACCATATATCTTAAAAGGCAGAGGACATATTTCAAATAGAAAAGGGAAGAGTTAAAGGTAAAATATATTCTGTCATGACAGGAACAAGACATTAGTCTTGCTTAAGGAGTGTACGAATAATTACAGAATTTTTACTGTATATGATTTTACTCAAATTATTGGTTCTTGAAGAAAAAGTATATATGCCTTAGATTATATTTCAAAATTCAAGAAAGCAGTGCTATTTACTTAAGCTATAATTAAAATCCATGATTATCAACAAAAACTATTTAGTGAAGTTTAAGTGTTTCACAAAGTTTTACTTTACAGTTACAGAATACTGACAAATATTTTCTCAAAAAACTTAACAACCCTATCAATGTCCAAACGTAAAAAATAAATACATTTTTCATATATATAAATGTTCAGATTTATGAAGTAATTATAGTTTTATGAATTTAATGTCATACTTCTTCTTTAAATCAGTGATACTATATATAGTTCATGGAATTATAACTTCAAAAATAGCAAATTAAAAATTATATTACTAGGAAAATCTACATTGTTAGAATCAACAAAATAAATGAAATCTATAATTTACTCATATCTCAGCTTTAAAATAATCCTGGAAAACTCTCTTAAAACCATGTGTGTTATTGTAAGCTGGAAATAAAACCTCAACAATAATAAATCACAATAATGTACTTAGTCTGCACTGCCACCAAGTGCCTAAATCAATTAATTTAAACAATTTTATTTGCCGCAAATACTTATTTGCAAATAGGGTAAGAGCATATCACATAAGCCATGACTAGTTAAAAGAACACCACAGTTTAGACAGGACAATAAGATCTCAAAAGCATTGATAAAGCTTTAAGAATCCTACCAGCTCACTGGGAGTTCATGAAGTCTGAAAATATTGTTTAACTTGTAGTCAAATTTTGCTGGACAAAGGTTTTCTTTGCAGGCACTCAAGTTTGGATCTGGTTGCATATCTGCAGGAAATTCTGAATCCTGCAGGAGGTAAGGATGTAGAAAAAGATCTCTGTTAGATATCCACCACACTCCTGCATACATTGATACTATCTTAATTCAACACTAAGTCCTAAAAATATATCATTCCTCATATCCCACCGCAATTTTGAGAAAATATTCAAGCAAGACAAAATTTAGAATAAGGCACCTATTTGTTTTCATGGATGATTTAGCTCTGGGCTGCATACATACTAAAAAAATTACTTGAAAGCTTTCCCTGGTAGATTACTGTGAAGAACAACATAATCTTATATGATTTGTCAATTGTCATTTTTTGATAATCATTCAACCCTAACATCAATTTCATTTCAGCAATCAAATCCTAAGGATTTGTGAACCACATTTGTCCTCTGTAAACAATATGCCTACAAATATTTTCATTTGATATCATTTCTTTTGATAGCAGGATAATTATGATTTTCTTACTTAAATCCAAGGAAATGGGACTAATTTAAAGGTATTTTAAAATGGCAAAATATTTCTGCATAGTTCTCCAAATCACAAGCATTAGATCTCACATCAGCATTTGTTAGTAAACCTGCTCCCCGCCTCAAGCGAACTCTACAAGAAAAGAATCTCCTCAGTGAAAGCAAGTTAAAGACAGGCATTCAAAATCTATAATGACTTACATATTACCTGTTTAAATCCATACACACAGGAAAGGAAATAATTCCATAGTAATTACTTCCTAATATTTCCATTAGAAATTGAGGCATATATTTAGTTTTGCACCCAGTTATATATTCAAATTATATTTCTAAAATCCACACTGTATCAAATAAGATTCTTGACATGGGAAAATTTGTTAATGAACAAAGCTATTAATAACTGATGCCCTCGTGGAGGTTACATTCTAATGTTTCTTCATATCCTGAGAGCTAGAAAATATTAACCAACATCTGTAGGTAGGATTATTTTTTGATTAACAAAGTAATATGTATATACATAGAAATTTTACACTATAATACTACACAGAAATAAATCACTTCTTGTCTCACACCAAGATATAGTTATTACCAGCGAATGTGTGGGCACTCTCTTGGTCCACTGGCGCTGTGGTGCCTTCAACCGCCTCAGGGTAGCCATGGCAACCAGTGTAAACTTCTGAAGATACAAGGAGCCTGTTCTGCATTAGAATTTTCACCAATGTTATCTGCCTAAGGGGGAACTCTCAGATCTAAGAATTACATCTATCACCCAAAGCAGTTAGAACAAGGGGGATCTGTGGTTATATAATAAAAATCTGCGGCCTGACAATATCTGACCACTCTGGCCAAATGGCGCATTTGTTCCCATGGTGTCCATGTGAAAAGAATTACCTTTCTCCAGAACTGGTTAAATGATCAATGGCTTTTTCTTGTTATCGCTCAGGGTTAAGACACAGACAGTTAATTTCCTAGACTAAAATCCTGAATCAATAAAGTGAGTTGAGAGCAAATGAAGAGTATTTATAGCCTTTTCAAGTTAGAGCAGGGGCTAACTGAAGTTTGGACTTTCCCAGATCAACTGTGGGTGAATTAAGGACTCCCATTCTCCTTATAAGGTGACGGCTATGAATGAACAAGCTCGACATGCCATACCCTTCTCCTGGTGCCTATCACTGAAGGTCCAAAATGTGATCTTTTTGGAAGACTCCTCTCCTGTCCAAATGTGCTGCCAACTAAAGATAATAGTGGGGATCTGGCTTCTAAGTTCATCTCAGGGAATGGAGTGGAGAATTGATGGAGGAGAGGAAAAGGTTTTTGACTGTGTGACTAACTTTCTTACCAGGGTGCTACAGTCTAGGAATAATGTCAGCCAATAAACCAGAACATGTGAAAAATTGTGCCCATTAATTGAGTAATACAATGATGAAGCTCTTGGGATGAGTTCCACTGCACAGCAAGAATAGCCACTATTCCCATCATTTTGCATCTGCGCTTGCCTCCATTAGAACGCACATTTCTGGTGGGTTGACCTTCTGATTTGTCAGCTGAAATCTCACCGCATAATCCTGCAGACCACATCAATTTCCACAGTGTCTGTACAAGCTAGCCCTCCCACCAGCAATGAATAAGTGTTTCCCTTTCCCTCCAATCTTGACGGCAGGGGCTGTCATTTGTTTTATTAATCTTGGCCATTTTGATGGGTGTAAGATGAAATCTCAAAGTAGGTTTTTTAATTCCCCTCATGGCTAAGCATGTTGATCATTTCTCTAAGACTTATAATCTAAGTGTTTCTCAACGATTTGAGTTTCCTCTGCTAGGAACTCTCTGCACAAAATCACTAGCCCCATTTTAAGATTGGATTGTCTTCTTTATGTTCAGCTCTCTCATTCTTTATATATTTTAGATATTATTCATCTACCAGGTGTATAATTGGTAAATATATTTCCCACTCAGTAAGCTGCTCCTTTGCCTGAATGATGGTGTCCTTTGCCATGGAGAATCATATTTGCTTTATGAGGCCTTGTTTATTAATTGTCCATCTAACTGTCTGTACTATCAGTGAACTGTACAAAGTCTTTTCCTGTGCCAATGAGTTCAGATACTTTACCCACCATCTTTTCTATCAGAATTAATTCTAGAAATCGGAGGGTCCTGGTGCTCAGTTCCCTTTACTCATTACAAATTCCAGAATTCCATCCATGGCAGTGCTACCCACAGCGGGGAGTCTGCATACCTCAACATAATTATGATAACCTCCTACAGATGAGGCATCAAGAGCCTCATCTCCCTGGTGATTATAGATTATGTCAAGATGAAAATTAGCATTAGACCTCACAGATCTGGCCAGAGAAACAATACTCAATCTAGACCTCTAACTTCACTATTTGCATGGGCATAAATGTATGCACACCTCACACACATGTGAACCTACACACATAAAGAATGCAATATTTAAAAGTTAGAGGAGGAATATGTAAAAGAATATTAAAGTGAAGAGATAAATAATAAAACTATCAGACAGAGAGTATATACTTATCACTAATTGCAGATATTATAATTATGTTACCAGATGAGAGAGTTAGATCTGAGTTGTTGTAATATTATTAATGGTGCCCATGATTATGTTGATAAGATAAAGATGGATGGGTGGATACACAGATGGGTGGGTATGGAGATATAAGTCAAAAGGAAAATGGAATGATGATGAAGACTTATTACTACAGATGATTAAATCTGATAATGGCAAAATTAAACTTCTTATATATAAAGAGAAAACTAAAACTACAATATAAATTCCCTTAATTCTACTAACAAGATAAAATGCTAAATAAAATAATAATATAAAATATTTGAATTAGATTTTGATATATATAACAAATTTGAGTAGTTTGACTATTTTGTGGACTCAGTCTGTCAAATGGCTTTGTTTCAAATCTCATGAAAATTGATATGAATATTTAATTCAACTCTAACCAAAATTTTAATATAAATTTTTAGCTTTGCTCTTATAAGTGTTGTGTTAAACAATAAATCATGGTGTGAAATGGTAGATCATTGGTCATTTACATGAATTTTTAAAAATTCATCATTGAAAGATTAATGTTTTAAGGTATAATTTATTTAAAATGAATTCAATTGAAATAAATTTTAATGAGACATTTCTTTTCTTTTATTAATTCCCCTCATAGAAATATGTTTACCAGAAATGAAAATGTTTTGCTAAGGCTTCTGTGCCCTCATTATTTCCTTCATCACTCAACTGGTCCATTACCTTCTGGCAAACCTCACACATCACTCCTTAGGAATGACTGACAGCAGACATTATCAGCAAGACTTGCTTGAGCTAATTGACATTCACAGGCTAAGTTTGAAAATTACAGCAAGCCAGGAAAAGTGTTACTTATATATTGGTTTGCTCCCTTGATCTTTAAGTTTGTTTACATTCTAAGGGCTTTAGATTTTAGGAGAAAAGCAGTACATTCACAAAACACTGTTTTCCCAAATGCAAGCATTTGGTATTTAGTGCCACTAAACTCCTAATCAGTCTACTATATGTTGCATAAAATAAGGTTGTTTTATGTATTTTAAAGCTGTCACCAAGACATTCCTTACACTGATTCATATCAAATTAGAATGAGGCAAAAGAGATGCACAGAAATTAATGGTCAGCCATAAACTATACTTGAAAACTCTACACCTTCACCATATTTTAAAGTGTATTTCTAGACTTAATGGCCTATTTATTCTATAAACTAACAGAATGGAGACCCAAGATCTGCTTGATTTACAAACATAGTAATTATGCTAGATACATACTGAATATTTACAGCATTTTTCATGAAAGGAATTATTGTTTTAAGAAGCACTTTAGGCTGGCACTGATCTAGAAGCTCTGTCTTTACCAAGTAGTTTTCATAGTGCCAGAATACACTATTCAGGCTACTAGAGAAAAAAGGCATTTACGGGTTTATCTAGCTGTGACCCCTATACACTACAACAGGAACCTCCAGGCAAGCTGTGTCCACTTACTTGTGCAATAGAGGCAGCACTGTTGTGGAGACAAGCACTGTTCTCTGTTTGGAGAAGCCACAACTAGTACTGTAAACCAAATAAGACCCCAGGTCAGAGGACCTCAGGAAGAACTTAAGCTAAATGAAGTGTTAAGTTGCTTTCTAAATACAACCGCTTATACCCACAGACAAATTTCCAGAGGCAATTTTCTCTCTTTCTAGTGAACTGTAGTGAATGCTGACTACAGCTGCACAAGTTTCTAGTAAGTGGAAGTTGAGTACTCAGCTCTAAACAAGACATGGACACAATCCCTTCTAAGGCTGAGGGTACCTTGCAGAAGAGGGCAGAAAGAAGTGGAAAGCCAGAAAATAAGGAGGAATGTAAAATGCCATCTTTTGAGCAATTCACAGCCACTGCAACCATAAGCTCTCAACAGCTGAGGATGACTACACTAAATCGGAATAGGAAAGAGAACAATCAGGCATGTATGGAGAAGGAGCTAAGGGATTCCTGTCCCTCAAGACTGAACTATTTCCTATTGACAGATACAGGGACGGGGTGATCATTGCCTTCCATGGTGTAACCACCAGGCTCCACTGGATAGTTTTGGTCTTTTGGATCTGCTGACAGCATGGTTAAACTAAATGGGACAGAAAATAGAGGACAAGAGTCATAAATCTGGGAAAAGAGACTGGTAGGAAGGAAGAGAGATGAATTGATATGGGAGGGAGATAAGACTGATTGTGGTAAGGAGCAATCAGAATACAGTTTATACATGTAAGAAATTGTCAAAGATTTACAATTTATTAAAATTTTGGGTATATTCATGAAGGCAACACCAAGGTTGGCATCTTAAAAAGTCAACTTCTAAAGTTAGATAAGTGTATAAATGTATGAATTTTTAAAGTTGTTACTTGTGTTAAATAATATTTTTGGAAAATGGCTACAATTTGTCAATATCGGGGGTTAACACAGAACTTTCCTCTGGTTCATAAACCAACATTATCTAGGAACCTTCTGGAGATATAAATTCTCAATCCCACCTTCACTGTACCAAGGTGAAGGTCCATGTCACCCAATAATCTGCTTCCACCAGTTCATTTGCCAGATCGCCAGGCCATTCCGGTGCTCTCTGAAGTTCAAGGATCTCTTTTACCAAAGCCCATGTTTCAAAATTCAGCACACCTGACTAAAGAGATTTATAGGTCATAACTGTGCAAATAAGGACCATGAAAAGAGAACCTAGGGAAAAAAACAAATGTGGGCCATTTCATATCATAAATAATCTCTGCAATATTAAAATGACTGCATTAATAAAAATGAATTAAAATGTAATACCACTGGATTTGAATGAGTCATCATGCCTTTCCATTTTAATATCACTGATGTATCATCAAAATAATGTAATAAAATATTAGTTACTCAAGAATTGAAATGAAAAACTTCTTACTATTGAAGAGGAAAAGTCTCCCCACCTCTTATTTATAATATACAACTGAGTTCACAAAACTAACATCATTTAGGATTTTGAACAAATCATTAGATTGAACAGAATAAGTAGGAAAAACATCAAGAGTCTATGCATACATGTGTATGTTTAATTCGTATTAAAATAAGCACTACCACTTATTTATTGACCCAAAAATACATTACGATAAATAGCAACAACAGTTCTGCATATTGAGAGTCAGTTGGGAAAACTTATTGGTTAAATAGGACTTGATGAAGCTGTACAAAAGGCCAATCAGTGAAGCCAGAATTTCACCTTTTTCCCGAAAACATCACACCCTCCTTGTCCCAAGGCTCCAGAAACTGCCAATATTCTTGTCTCTAACTGCATCGCTGATAAAAGGCAAATAATCCCTAAAGTTTGCCTTTTACCTCACCAAAAGAGAATCATTTGACTTCTCTGACAGGACAAATGTTAAAGTCCAGGGTTTCTAAGAACGTTGTCCATTTGGTATCTTCTTGAGCTGGAATACTCAACTTGCAAAGGGTTTGAGGATGAGAAGGAAGCTTGATGGGACTATGAGTCTTTAGAGCACTGTCTCGACCTGTTTATCATCCATCACTCCAGTTTTCCATGAAAGCCAAATATAAATTGTAATAGCTTAATCCCTTCCCTGATCTTACGGATTAACTACATCAAGAACCTTAAAATCAGGACTAGGGAGACAGCTCAGTCAATAAGGTGCTTCCCTGACAAGAGTAAGGATCTGAGTTTGATCCCAGGACAGGTGTGAAAAGGTGGGCATGATGGTCCATGTCTCTAGTCCTCGTGTTGGAGAAGTAGAAACAGGAGGATTCTTGGGCACTTCCGTTTACTACAGCCAGTGTAGTAAACTAGTGACTCATGTTCAGTAACAGACCCTGTCTCAAAGTATAAGGCACTGATCAGCTGAGACATTTTCTAGGGCTCTGAAGTCCTGATGTATGGAGAAGGTATACAGCTCTTTCTCCAAAACCAGGAATATGCTTGATAGAGCCTATCATGGGCTGGGGCCAAGGCCTTGGGGGAGCTGTGGCTTCAGAATCTGAGAATCCAACTCTTCACCCTAAGGCTTAATCTGGAATGTTCTTGAGATAGCCTGTATTCCTCTGTGTAACATTTCTTGATTAGCCTCCTGTTGACTTTGTCCCATGCCTCCCAGGACATAGCATATAAGGTGTTGTACTTCTTAATACAAAAGGTGTTGTACTTATTAAGTGTTGTAAGTGACATAAGGCGTAGCTTGTGCCAAACCTTCCAATCCGAACTTTATCTTCTCATCTTCTGTCCTCCACCTTCTCATCTTCGGGTCCCCTCTCTCCCTGAAGAATGAGCTGCTGGTCCATTCAGAAATCTCTGCCTTGCTCTAAGTTGGGATCAGAAAGATCTTCACTGCATGAGGGAGGCTATTAGCCTTTCTACACCAGAACTCATGGGCTGTTAATCATGCTTTGGCTTCAGTGAGAACCTTACATCCTTTGCTCCCTTTGAGGTCTAAGACTATATCTTGGACACTTGAAGTCTCCATCCAGCTCAGTATCGATTACTCATATATGTTGTGAAAACTACTTTAAGTATTTAAGAAGAAATACTTACATTTTGCTTGTAAAATAGTTTTCTATCCATTAGTGTCAATGATTTTTTAAACCATAAAAGATAAATAACATTTCTGGGATTTATAAAAAAAATTATATGATCTTGGAATACTGTAAACTTTTCTTTAAGAAGAAATCATGGCGGATTGAAGAGATGGCTAGGTTTTAAGAGCTCTTGCTGCCTTCCAAAGGACCCAGGTTCAATTCCCAGTACCCATATGGTGATTCACAAGCCTCGATAGCATCAGTTCCTGGTTATCTGATGCTCTCTTTTGGCTCCTGCTGCAACCAGGCATACAAATAGTCCATACACATGCATGCAGACAAAAATATTCATACATATAAAGTAAAAATGAAATAAAGCAAAAATTGTGAAGTAAACCATAGTTTTATTTTATTATGTATTTTAAACTTCTAAAATTAGAAAAAAAAAACAGAAAACTGCAAGCAAATTATTATTAGGTAACAATAACTAATAATTTATAAAAATATATAAATTTAAATTTTATTATAATAAACTAAAGTTTTTCCAAGAAAGTTGGTAATAGAATATAGACTAATGTAGGTACTGGCTACTATCTATTAAGCAGTAAGCAAATAGGAACACTCAATCTCACTGAAGTATTTGAAACTTAAATACAAACCTAAATGTTATTTATTTGCAATTCTGTAATTTACATGTTGTGAATAAGAAAATAGATGTCATACATGGCTATAGGTATCCACATGCACTGATTGTGATAACATAAATTAAAACAAACTTCAAGAGAGAAATTTGGAAATATCCATCAAACATTTTTAATTTTGATTAAATTCTAAGAATTTTTAAATTTCCTTTTTGAGTTCTTCCTTTTAATGATTATTTTCAAGTAGTGTGTTATGTGTCTAGTAGTGTGTTTCCATGAGTTTGTTTATTTCCTATAGTTTCTATTATTAATACCTGCCTATATTCAACTGTGCTAAGATACAATGCTGATTATCCTTTCAGTCTTTCTGTATTTGTTGACACTTGCTTCATGTCCTAATATGTGGTCAACTTTGGAGAAAGCCCCACAGTCTGCTGAAAATAATATTTATATATTAGTGTGTGGTGAGACATTCTGTAGGTATCTATTAGGTCTATCTGATTTATTATATGATTTTAACTCCAGAGTTTCTCTGTTTAGATTTATTTTTCTTAGGTTGTTTTGGTGAGAATGGAATACTGAAATCACCCATTATCACTGTGTGGAACAAATCTGTGGTTTAAATACAGCAATTTTTATTTTATAAAGGTGAGTGCCCCTGTGTTTGGTGCACATGTGTTTATAATATCCTCTTGGTGGGTTTTTCATGTAAGAAATAAGAAGTAGCCATCCTTATATCTTCTGATTAGTTTTGATTTTACATCTACTTTACCAGATATTAGAACAACTATAAATGCTTCTTAGTTCCATTTGATTTGCTTGGAATACATTTTCTACCTTTTCACCTTAAGGTAGTATCTGAAGTTGAGCAGTGAGGTGGGTTTACCGGAATATTTTTTCCACTCCAATCTGCTAATCAGTATGTTGTTGTTGGATAACTGAGACCATCAATATTAAGTTGTTGTTGGAGAATTTAGACCATCAATATTCAGGTTGTTGGAGAATTGAGATCATCAATATTCAGAGTTATTGCTGAAAGCTGTTATTTATTCCCTGTGTCCTCTTGGACATTTTTTTCGTCTTCAGATCCAAACTTTCCTTCTAGTGTCCTCTGTAAATCTGGCTTACTAATTCCATAAATCTCTTTTCATCATTGAAAGTTTTTATTTCTCCTTCAGCTTCAATAGTTTTTCTGGGTATAATAGTCTGGATGGACAGAAGTGGTCTTTCAGGACTTGGAATCTTTCCAGATTCTGGCTTGAAAACCTCCGATGAGTAAACTGTTGTTATCTAATAGGCCTGTCTTAGTATGCGACTTCACTTTTATCTGTTTCAGCTCAATACTCTTTATTCCCGAATTTTAGTATTTTAACTTTAACATGTAGAAGAGAATTTTTTCTTGTTGTTGCCTTTCTGGTATTCTGTGTGCTTCTTCTACCTGAATGATCATGTCTTTCTCTGGGTTTGGGAATTTTCTTACACAATTTTACTAAAGATATTCACTATGTTCTCAACGAATTGGTCAAGAGCTTGGACCACTTTTCTCTATATAGCATCGACAAGCTGGATAGGACAACTGGAGGTTTCCAGTTAGACAGTGCTATGTGGGCAGGCTGAAGGGTCCCTTGCTAGGAGGGGTTTGGCCACTGAGAAGTTCTAAAAGTAGGGAGAGGGGCAAGGAGAAAATTTTGATCCCTGACAAGTATCCACAAGCCAATCAGAATGTCAGGAGCTACAAATCAGAACCCTGGTAGCCTATTTGTGCTCTACTAAGATTTCCTTTTCATAACTGAAATTTCAACAGAGCTCAGTTGTCCTACACTGGCTTTAATGTTGGGAAATTAATAAAATTTATTGTGTAATTTAATAAGATATTTTTAATTCTATTTTTCATTTATTTTACATACAGACCACATTTTCCCATCCCTCCTCTCCTTCTCTTCCCTCCACAACCTCCATTCTACCCCTCCCCCATGCACTCCCCCTTATCTCCATTTAGAAAGGGTAAGGCCTCCCACGGGAGTCAACACAGCACAGCACATCAAATCGAGGCAGGACCATGCTTCTTCCCCTGCATCAAGGTTGGGCCAGACAACTCAGTTTGGGGAGTGGGTTCACAAAAACTAGCTCAAGTGCCAAGGATAAGTCCTGATCCCACTGCTAGGAGCCCCAGAAACAGACCAAGCTAGATACCTGTCATATGCATGCAGAGGGCCTAGGTGGGTTCCATGCAGGCTCCCTAGCTGTCCGTCCAGAGTCAAGTTAGCTATCTCTGTGGGTTCCCCTGTTCTCCTTTACCCCCGGCTTGTACACAACTGTTCAGTTTTTAAATTATGATACAAGGTCTCATATAATAGTAAGCACCAATTACATTACATGTAAATTAATTCTAAGTATAAATTTTGTTTTGTTTAATCCTAGCATTATCACACAAAAGTGCTGCAAATCTAAAAATTCTAAATCAGAGGGTAAATAAAATAGGAATGCAGGAAAAAGCACTTGAAAGTTCAGAAAAGAGCATCCCTGGGATAGTGACCAAAGCGGCCATTTTTGTCAGTGTTCCACAAAATTTCAAATAAATAATACCAAGAATTTATAATTTTACTATTCAACTTAGAACATTTTACTTAGTAAGTGTAAAATATTTTGAGATTTGTTTCTGGGTACAAATAATGGATGACTGACATGTCTCCACACGTGTCTCCTGACACCATTCCATATAAAGAGTGCAAAATTTACTATCTAGGATAAACTTGCACCAATGGCCGAGGGTACATACCTAATACTCTTCTAATTGACTGGCATATTTTTATTATCCACATACATGTGCATGTCTATCCTAAAGTGATAAAAATCATAACCAATTCAAGTTTCCATTCTCTGAGGTTATCCATGAGGACCATCTGCTAGTGGCTTCATAACCTAGGTTGTTATAAAGCTCCACAGTAAAAGAAACAGCATCTTGTCTGAGCTACACAAGATACTTGCTATTAAAGGATTTACCTGATTTTTATTAGGGCAAGGCTCGGTGATCTTTGAATTTTAAATAAGGTTGTTTTTGTTAACTATTTAGAGAAGACGTCTGACATTCAAAATTCAGACATCAGAAATAATTGAAATGAATTAATTAGTAGTTCATACACACTTTACATATTTGACAGAGAGATATCTTTTCTTTACATATGTAACATAAAAAATGTTATCTCTGTTTTTCACTAAACATGCAAATTCCCTGCTCTTTCTTCCTTGTTCCTTGAGGTGGGAGGCCTGGGGAATAAGCTCAATGCCTTACATATGGTAGGCCTTTTAACTACTTATTGGTAGTCCTAGGTTACCAAACACTATGCCAACTGCTCAACATACACTAGCAAAAAGAAAAGAAAAAAGGCACCTGTTACAGCAAATATTATATTGGGTAGAGAAAAATTAAAGAGTGAATACATGCAAGTAAATCTAATGGGATGTCAAGAGAAAAAACTTCTCTGGAAAGAAAAGAAAATGGAGTAGCAGGATAAGGGGACTGGACACTGAGTAGAGGAGAGGGCGAGCTGTGGGAAGCCCATGTAAATGCTGAAATGGCAGTCTGGAGAGGCCTCACAGAAGAGGTGGAACTGGAGTGGACTCTTGAAGGTGGTGATGCAGATGGCCTCAACTTGAAAGGAAGAGTTCTCAGAGAGAATAAGAATCAGCTTCAGGAAACACAGGAAGAAATGGTAACATGTTCCAGAAAAAGTGAAGGCCATGGTATCTACAAACAGAAGTGAGGATAGATGGTATGTAGATTAGAATTAATTTGAAATGTTGGAAACAAAACTTTAATTTAATACAAGTGTATCAAAAATGATAAGGAATGTGAACATTAGAAGACTGAGCAAATATATATTCATTTGCGGACTCCCAACTGTCTAGCCCTAGCTTTGATTTGTTAAACCCAGTAGAAATCATAAGCGGAAATATGTAAGTATCATTGCCTTTAAATAAGAAAATTTCATAGCATATTCAAAAAATAGATCATAAATTTTCTTAATTTCAGCTTCCTTCTACTTCTACTTGCAAAGTGAAAATAGACAGAAACTTCTAGAACTCCAAGAACTTCCTATCAATTCAGTAAGGAAAAAGTATTAATATGAAATTGATGTGCTAGATTCTTTGGGATCTAAAGATGCTAGAGTAGTTCATGATCTGGAAGAGTATACAGGCATCTAAAGAGAACCATGCTATGAGCTATCCTTAGAGGTAATGACAGCAGATTGTTTTTATACATACGAAATACTACTAGCTTCATGTTCAAAGGCACCAACAAGAAGTCATATTGTTATACTCTATTAGTAAGAGTAGTGCTCATGACATCATTAACACAGCCCTTTCACATACATGGTTGCTCTGTCAACACTCCACTTTTGCCAGGTGGTGGTGGCACATGCCTTTAATCCCAGCACTCAGGAGGCAGAGACCAGTGGATCTGTATTAGTACAAGGCCAGCCTTTTCTACAGGGTGAGTTCCAGGTCTGACTCCATACACAGCTACTGAGAAACCCTGTCTTGAAAAACAACAACAACAACAAAAAAGACAAACAAACAAACACTCTACTTTTGTTTTGTTATGTGATTAGATTTAAAGCATTAGTTTTAATGATTATTGAAGGAATGGTACGATAAAATCTAATTACAATTCTGAAATATAGAACTTATTCTTTGTTGTCTATATGGCTACAAAAACAAACTCAGCTAGTAGTTATGCCACCCCAAACAATCAGTGCTTCTAAATTTTTGTGCAATATTACAGAAAGGCTTAAAATAGGATCCCATCCAATTTCTAAGGACCTTGCTGAAACATGCCCATGACTAAGAGGATTAATTAGAAAGGACTGAATATAATTTATCCACCTACCACTAACTCCCTACATGAATCTGCACACATATGTGAACTATGATTGATGCAAAATATAGCTTTGCCTGTTGGGATTCTGTCCCCTCCCTAGAAGTCCATCAATTCTTAAGAAATAGTGTGTAATAACACAGGGCGAGCAAATAATTTAATCTTTAAATTTTACTACACTGCTTTGCCTTTGAGTCATTTGTTATGAATCAATTACAGTTGGAACTTCAATTAATAATCAAAATCTAGGGACACATGCCCAGATCTCTAACCCAGAACCAATCTCCAATTGATAGCCACTCGCAAATGCAAATTTAGTTTAGCCTCCAAGGCAGACTCACCGCAGAAACTAACTACTGCTAGCACGGACTGCAAGCCCAGTAGATGGCCGACAGGAAACAAGCTCCAGGGCAGCTCTGGAGTTTTTCTGTCTCATGATGTTGTGTCAGACCTCTTCAGGTCCCTTGTGTTTATGTTGTGTCTTCTAGTTTAATGGTTTTATAGGATTCTTGAGTGTGCAAATGAGTGGAGTCCCTTGTTTCTTGAACTTTTCTTGGGTTTTTTCTTTCTATTTACTTGTTTTGCCCCATTATTAACTATTTTTTCTTTTATCTTATTATATTTTATTTGATTAATATACCATAGAAATCTGTTTTATTCTGATGAGACAGAAATGGTATGGAACTGGATAGGGGGTAGACAGCTAGCAGGAACAAAGGTAGGGGAAACCTTAATCAGGATATATTATGTGAGAAAACAATCTATTTTCAATAAAATAAAAATATAATCAGTCTATTTTAAAATATTGCTTTCATTACATCAATTATGAAACATGATCTCATATTTACGAACAATTGCTCTAGCTGTTAATGCATTACCACTTAGTTTTGGGGGCACAAAATAACATTATTTACATCCTTGAACAGAAAACATGGTACTTTTTTAGAGCCCATAACTTCCCTCTTCTCAGTCTATTCCTATAGATTTTCATCTATCTGGATCCCTAGCACTAAACATTCTTCTTTGCATAAAGCTTTATCTCCATGTGGTCCAAAACTTGGGGGAGGGCCATGGGGGAGAGTGGGCATTTGCTGTTGTTTGTTTTGTCATAGCAGCTGGAGGGAGAGGCATGGCAGGAGGTCTTTGTATGAGCACAACCCTGCTGTGAAGTTAGTAACAGGGTAGCTCTGTCTTAGGAAATTTACCCCCTCACAAAGAAAGTGGGTCTCTGGGAAGGCACAAAGATGGAGTATGGGCAGACAGAGCCCGGGAGAGCTGAGTTTAGGCTCTTCCACAAGTCCTCATGGTGACATTCACAGGCTTGACCACACTCATGGTGTCATAGTTAATACCCAGGAAGAACGTGGGCGGTTTAGCTGGATCTGAATCTCAGCTCGAGCCTTCTCAGCTCAAGCCTTCACGTCACTCCTCTCCCTTCTCCCTCTGCCAGACAACTGGCAGAAGAGACCCATACTGTCAAAAACCAAAGCTTTGGGGTTAAAATAGATGCTCAGGGAAATGGAAGGTGGATGATTATTGACTGCGGAAGGACCACAACAGCGTACCACACAGAATAACACTAATCTGTGGCCTCAAGTAGGACAGACAGGGAAATAGCAGAGAGAGAGAGAGAGAGAGAGAGAGAGAGAGAGAGAGAGAGAGANNNGAGAGAGAGAGAGAGAGAGAGAGAGGAGCTGGAAATAGACCGGAAGATGACTCCCTGATACAGGCTGGAACTAGCAATATCTGTATTTCTTGTTCTAACACCATCGAAGCAAACAGCGACAAAAGCGTGAACACCCTACCCCTGTTTAGCCTACATTTTTCTATTTTAACTTTCACATATATTCCACTTTTCATATCATGGTCAAGACTAAGGGTAGTTAGCCATCTTTCAGTGACTACTAATCTAGACCTCTGAAGTCCTTTTCTTCCCTCAGCGTTCCTTTCTCATTGCTTTGCCATTCTTTCCCACATGACATTGCTGCAGCCTTTAAGTATGTCTCCCCGTTCAATGAATCCCCTACAAAAATTATAATGCAGGAATTCATAAATAATCACTTATCTTTTTGCTATGACTATACGGTGCAGAGTAAAACTTAAACCTCTAAGAAATCTAAGATTCCTTCTTCAGAACTGAACTGATCTGATGAACACCATCCTTCACTTCATACTTAAATATAAACCAATCCTAAACAATCCTTATACAAACCCTGCTATTAATGTAGAACTGTGTATTATACACAAACTGACAGTTGTGACATAATCCAGCCCTGTTCAACTATGAGCTACCAGCAAACAACAATATAGTATTCATTTCTATCTCTTCAGCCTGGAATATTATATAATAGGCACTCCATAAATGACTACTTGGTGAATACATAGCTGTCCCACAAGTCAATTTTGTGTATATATTTCATTCTCAAAATATAATCCACACTTTCCTCTGAGATAGAAGTGGCAAAAAATCACATTATGATTTATGTATTTAGGTACAGGACTCCATAAGAATTTTATTTTTCTAATTCAACCATTATGTGGTGAATTCTATTAGAGAGCGGCTGAAGACATGATTCATTTCTGTACTATAGAATGAAATAAAATGCATATTAAAGATTTAAATGATTTAAAAAATATGTTTATTGATTTATTGTGACCACTGTAATACTATGTATGTGTAAGCTTTATGCCTTTAAAAGTTTTTATTAGCAATGCATTTCAGAGTTTTTGAATTAAACTCCAATTTTCTCACCAAGAATTCACACAGTGACAGTGAATTCATAACACGATCAAAGATTTGGTGGCAATAATTCATGAATACCTGCATTTCACTGAATGCAAACATTACTCACATGGTCAAAACCACATTCGCGGAATTATTGCTTCATTCCACTGTTATGCCCTGTGATTTGTAGGGAAAGGTGGAGAGGAGAGTAAACTTCACCTCTAGCCAGGCAGCTGCACATTGAGCTGTCTGGGAAGAGGGGCTGATGAGTACCTTTCCTGATATCATGATATGTCGAGCCACAGCTCTTCATTTCCAGCCTCGGCTGCATGTTACAGAGTGACTATAAAGCCAACACTCACCCCCTTAGGTAAATTTATGAAAAGAAATTGCACTACATAATGAATACGATAAGTCTTGAAGTCCAGCTGGAATTTATGGCAACCTCAGGCTACACAAGAATCACTCCCAGGCATCATAATTTCTCTCTGATAGGCACATGCGTTTAGTTCTCAGAATTTTTATTTAGTATAGAGATATAAAAGTTATTTAGCCTATGATTAATTTAAGGGTATTTCCCCAAGGTGAATCCAAAGAAGATGTCAACTTAAATTTTATTGTCTTATAAATGTATAAAAATCACATTTATAAGCAGTAAACCAAATATAAGAACAGACTCATGATACTTTCCTGTAGAATAGAACAGCAAAATATACATTAAATGCCAGAAAAAACAATAAGAGAGGTTGGAGACACTGCTATGAGCCAGAAGTTACATGGTTCTGCTTTCTCAGAAATTGCAAAAGGCAAAAAAGAGAGACTTTCATTAAATAAACAAACAAACACGATGAAGTCATTGAGAAGTCAAGAAACAAGGGTCTAGATTCTGAAAGACGTGGTGGGGGAAGGCAAAAGAACCTCCTGAAATATAATCAACAGTCAAGGGAAGATTTTCTGAAGAAATGAGACTTGTGTTGATATCTGAAAGACACATGGGAATGAGAGAGCTTTTAAACAAAAAAAATGCAAAAATGTCTGCTAAACAAAACTCAAATTCTAATATTTTGTTTTAGTATGTTTTTTCTGTGTTTTGTTAATTATAGACACATGATTATATAGGAAACAAATTCCATTATTCTTATTTATGAAAACGACATAATTTAAAAAAACAGGTAATTTTAAGCTACAAAAGCACAGTCAAGATAAGGTCAAATTAGAGCAGAACCCCCTGACTCAGATGGGAAAACAGGGCTAAGATGCTAAGAGTCCCTGCTTAGTATGTAAACAGTTTTGTGCTATCGTTACAGTGGTTGGGAACTACTAAAGAGGGGACCAAGAATGAGTGCTGTTTGAAGGTCACTCTGCTTCAGTGAGTAAAAGCTGTGGAGGAATGAATGATGCAGTTACATGCATCCGGGGAAACAGTGAGTCTCTACAGGAGAGCAAAGAGATGGAGAGTCGTGGGGACATAAAAAAAAAAAACTCAAATTGATTAATATATAAGTGATAAGCTGGAGTCAAGAGAAAAGGCACAGAGAGACATCTAAAGAGCTGTAAGATTCTGACTTGCTCATCAGATTTATGATGGAGTCACCAACATAGTTATCAAGCCAGGGATAAGTGACAACATGAGGTTGCTGGCTATGCTGAGTTGTAGATACTTTTGAGAAACTTCACATGAAAGCTAAGACATCTAATATGAAAGGAAATTGAGAATTGGCTTACCTAACCTGGATTTAAAGGAAATGTGTGAACTGAAAGTATAATGCTAGGAATTAATTACATATAGGGAATCAGGAAACCAAGCCCTGGAGAAATCATCCAAGAATTCAGGATAAAGTGCAGGTGTCCAAACTTACCAAAACAAAAGGTATATTGAAATTCTTTTCATCCCTGTTTCTATCCTGAAATTAAATTATTTATATGAATAATGAGATAATATTCACATTATCTCATTATGCTTCACAATGTGGAAAATTATTCACCTACAGTCTTCTCCCAACTGACCAAGGAAATGATTAGATGTTGCATAAACTCAATAAAAGACAACTGGGTAGAATGTATACTGCCTATGCCTGATTAACCCAAAATTTAATAATAGCTATACGCATAATAATGGATCACATCAATTTCGCTTCAAGTTTTTAATGCCGGAAACTTTAATTGATTCTTTTTCACAGTACTCAGTCCACCCACATATTCAACAGCAGAAGGGAAAAGATTCTTCATATTTATCAAGCAAATCCTTATGTATGAAGACCCAAAGTGCCTTAATTTTTAACATCAATCTACTACTATAAGTTATTGATTAAAATAAATTCAAATTGTACTTAATATAAATTAATGTTTAAGAGAAAAATAAATATATTCATGTAATTCACTAAGTGCAAACATTTATCTAATCTTATTAGTTCTTTAAAAATTCTTACAGGGTTTTGATCATATTTGCCCCCTTCCCCAACTCTTCCCAGATCTAACCACCTTTCCCTATTCACCCTTCAATTTTCTGTCTTCTTTAGGTTTTTAAATCCATTCATTAAGTACAATTTTTGTGGCCTTCCAGTGGGGGAATGTGGTCAAGTCACCAAGGACTGCACTTTTCCAGAGCAGTGGCAGCCTCCTCCCGCTGCTATCCTTCACCAGTTCCTCCCCAGTTAAGGAAAGGAGGACTTCCTGTCTTCTCCCCACTGCCACATCTAGGACCTGAGACTAGGATTTGCATGGATTTGGTCACACTCACATAGATTTCATATGTGTAAGTGCTATACCAGAAAATAGTTTCCGGATAGTCCTCTACGCTCCCTGCCTCTTACGACTGTTGTGCCCCCTCTTCTGCAATGACTCTGAGCCTCCAAATGAAGGAATGTGATATAAATGCCCTAGTTAGGGCTGAGCTTCTTCAGTCTCTTATGCTCTATCTTGTGGTTAGTTGTGGCTCTCTGTGTAAATCCCCATCTCTTGCAAACAGAAACGGCTCTGATGGGTTGAGAAATGCATTAATCTATGGAAACAAGACATTATCCAGGTAGAACTCTAAATGTAGTAAAATATAAAACTATAGTACTTCTGAGTATTAGATGGACAAAATACTATGCATTCAGTTAGTTTAAATGAATTAAAAATTAATAAGAATGGCACCTTACAAACAACAGTGGTGTTATTTGTTCCCTGTCTCCTCCTGTATTAACCTGTTAGAGGCCTTGTCCCATTTTTCCACTTCCCAGTTCACATCATGTGGCTCCAACTGTCCTCTCCTCAGATTCCCCACCTTTGGTGCCTTTCTACTGCCCTGCTTTGTGTGGTTCCTCCACATACTGTAATCATATCTGAAGGTTTGGAGCCAGAAAGTCCAGATGAGAAAGATTAAAAGCATGCATTATTATTTAATATTTATTGAAAATTATAAACAACAAAAATGCTTGCAACTACAAGAGCTGGATATAAAAGACACAAAGGGCCAAACCAGGGGTTGTGTTCACTAGTGAAAGGGCCCTGCACACTCTGCCTATCCACAAACTAGGGGCTGTGTTCACTAGTGAAAGGGCCCTGCACACTCTGCCTATCCACATACCAGGGCCTGTGTTCACTAGTGAAAGGGACCTGCACACTCTGCCTATCACAAACCAGGGGTTTTGTTCACTAGTGAAAGGGTCCTGCACACTTTGCTTATCCACAAAGAGAAACATAGAGAGGGATAATATATACTGGTGAGAGCTTTGCTATCAAGATAAAGGAGATTGAGATTTACCTAGTTCAAGCCTCCAAGTTTTTGTGAACAGAAATAAAAATCTTGCAGTGTGATTGTGACTTGGGGTGTTAACAAACTGTACTGGCATAGAACAAGTCAGGATCTGTAACACTGAGATGTGGGGGCTTGTTCACAGGGATCCTGTGGTCCCCCTCATAACAGCAGGATTTGTGGAAGGAAAGATCTACTTCAGTGAGAACAAAGCTTACAGGAATTTGTAAGTGAGGGTGCTTTCAAAAAGCAAATAAAAGATGCAGACTTTATTAGCAGTGATGATCCAGATGGTTGTCATATGCTGAACACCAAACTGCATGGTTGCACACACTTTCTTAGTGTGCTCGAGAAAGCTCTCAATGGTGTTGTTGTTTGTACTTCCACACGAGAACTGAAGTTAGAGCAAATCCTTTACCCATGGTCCCAAACACCTTGAGAAATAATGCACAGGGAATGTAAAATTAACTTCAAGTTTGGACACAATATTTATACCCTAGAAGTTTCTTATGGTAGTGTTTTACATAGTATTACATACTATACTTTAAAAAGAGAAGAAATTCAGAAAAATAAACTTTTTAATCCATATTTGCTATTATTTATGATTAATAAAATGGTTCCATAAAAAGAAACTTAATGACATTTAAAAAAGAATTAAGCAGTGGTGTAGGAGTTCTTTCTGTTTGTGTGTTGCTTTCACTGGTTAATGAATAAAGAAACAGCCTTGGCCTAGTTGATAGGGTGGAACTTAGGTAGGCGGAGAAGACAGAACTAAATTCTGGGAGGAAGAAAGCAGAGAGGGAGAGCCGCCATGGAGCGGCCAGAGGCAGACATGCTGAATCTTTCCTGGTAAGCCACAAACTTGTGGTGATATATAGATTAATAGAAATGGATTAAATCAAGATGTGAGAGTTAGCCAATATGAGGCTAGAGATAATGGGCCAAGCAGTAATCCAATTAATAAAGTTTCTGTGTGGATATTTGAGGGTTAAGCTAGCTGGGCAGCAGGGACAAATAAGCAGCCTCTCTTTACAACAAAGCAGTACTTGGAATAAATCACAATAGCTCAGATAAATATTTGCAATTAATAAAATATGTTTTTATTTATTTTATGTGCATTACTGTTTTGTTTTTACGATGTAAATCATGTCTGTGTTTGGTGCCTGAGGAGGTCAGAAAAGGGTGCCTTCTGTTGCCCTAGAACTGGAATAATGGACAGTTTGGGATCACCATTTAGATGTGGGGAATTGAACGTGGGTCGTGCGCATAGACAAGAAGTTCTCTTACCCACTGAGCCATTTCTCCATACCCATAAACCAAATATTTTCAAAGTCAAAACCACTTTTTAGAAACATCCTACCAAGATTTACTAAATATATACCTTATAGTGAGTGAGTCATAATAAAAGAAAATTAGTATCTCTGCTAGTCAACAAATGAACTACTTGGATAGGTGGGACATTAAAGTGGGTTTAAACACGGGAGAGTGAAACAATTCAACAGTATAACCATTCAAAGAAATTTTACATGTATCACTATGTATATTTGATCGGGAACAATTCACATTTTCCTACATATCCAAAATCTCCATTGCTTCTCATATGAAATATGAACTAAATTTAACCAGTTTTAGAAGAAAGCTAAATACTTGGTTTGTGTTACCCATGCTTTCCTCAACACTCCCAGAAACCACTGATGTTTCTATTCACTACCTCAATTTTGAAAACCCCTAGAGATCACATCTCATCACTTTATTTCTAATTATACACTCCACAGCAAGGAAGAAAGGGAGTGGAGAAAATCTACACACAGGCATTGCTTAGCCTCAAGCTGCTAATAAAATAAAAAGTGTCACTTAGGCTGAAGCTTGGGGTTCTGACTCTAATCCCAAAGTACTTTCAGCTATATCTGGCTATAAACTTGAGAATGACTTCAGCTAGTTCTTATCCAGCTACATTTCTCACTACACAGAAATTAAAGACCCAGGATGGAATAGGGAAAGCATATTGGGGAAAGGACAACTAAGTTCCTGTCAGAGATTACAGAGCTGGCAAGCAGTACTGCAACTGTGCTGGGAGTCTCCACACACCTTAGAGGTTGCTCTGAACACGTTTAATTCCCTGCCATTTGGTGAAGCACATTAAAATAGAATATTATATACAGCCAGGTAAATTCAGACTTTTAAGTGAAGAACTGGCATAATGCAAAATAATTCTATAAGTCTTTATAGATGTAATAACTATTAAATTAAATTGTGTTGTGCTCTATATGGATGAAGCCCAAATAAGCAAAAATAATAATAACAGCCATTATCATTCAATTCTTCTTTCTCCCCCCCCCAATTTTAGCTTCTAATGCTATCTTTAACCACAGAGGACACAGGGCTTTGTGTTCCACTTGGTACTATTTCTCTTGGTATTAGCATCTAGGATGCAATATGTACTATTTCTTAGATTAAATTTGAATCCACAAAATGCAATTAAATTTACTCTACTTATTTTAATGATAAACATTTGCAAGAGAGCAAGCTTTCCAAGATAAATGATTATAAAGCAGATACTGTCCATTGTGATCAGTAGGGCTGGCACATCATTGGAGCTGTCCACAGAATTAATACAGGGTTACACAGAAGCCCTGTCCTTACATTCACAGATCCAGTGGCATTCATTTGATTAATAAAATTTTAAACGTGTATGTTAAATATTGTCATAAAGCAATGTAAAAACAATTGCAACTACCAACATTATTTATTTATTAACTGGAAGACAGAAGCTTTATGCCGTTTTCAATAAATGTCATTTACTAAAGCCAGATGGTAGTGGAACACACCTTTAGTTCAGGCAGTAGGGGCAGAGGCAGATGGATCTCTGTGAGTTGGAGGCCAGCCTGGTCTACAAAGCATGTTACAGGATGGCTAAGGCTACACAGAGAAACCCTGTCTGAGGGGAGTGAGAACATTAACTAAAGTCATAAAAAAATCAACAAAGAACACAGATATTTATTTTATAAAAGGAAAACTCCAGGGACTGCAGAGAAGGCTCAGGGGAACATGCTTGCTGAGCAGGCTTGGATTCAGAAGCTCAGTCCCCACAGAAGAGCCCTGCATTGTTGGGCACATCTTTAATTGATCATGGGGCTCACTCACCAGTCAATCTAGGTTACTGGCAAACACCTAGTTATTGAGAGAACATGTCTCAAAAGATAAAATGGACAACAATCAAAGACTATAAACATTGACTTCTGATTTACACATGCACTCTCTCGAGAGAGAGAGAGAGAGAGAGAGACACACACACACACACACACACTATTAAAAATATGAGAACCTGGCCAGTGAAATGTTTCAGCAGTCAAAATCACTTGCTGTCAAGCCTAAGATCTGAGTTTGAACCCAAGGATCCACATAGTGAAAAAAGAAACTATTGACTTCTTCCTCTGACCTCCAGGAGGCACAGAATAGCACGTGTCTCCCAACCCACCACACAAAGAAGTAAACAAGTATGGACTCAAAATACTGCATATATGTTGAGGAATCTCAAGTCACTTGTAAAGAAAAAAATATTGTAATGGCAAATATTTTCATCTATCCTACTGGTAATGCTAACATATATTGGTGGGAACATGGGAAAATTCTTCTATTTCATGCCACAAGTTCATCCTGTTTGTACTTTTGCCTGCTCTCAGCATTGCTTACCTCCTCTTCCTCCATGACGGGACTTTAGTCTGGCTTGATCTTGTACTGGTCTATGTCACAAATAAGAATAATACATAATAATCAAGCTGTATTAGATATATACATATAATATTTGGTATCCTCAAAGCAGCATATTTCAGATGAGGAGAGAGAAAAAGAGAAAGGGGGAGGGGGAGAGAACATAAAGTTAAGTTTATAGGAAGGTGAGGAGTATCTGGTAGTAGGTAGAAAGGAAAGAATATGACTAAATGCACTGTATGGAAAAAGTAAATAAAACTATTTGGGAGGGACTTCATAATATAAAATACTTAGAATAGTAGGCCAAAATCATTTAACTATGTGTGACCAATTGAAGATTGGTGATAATGAACAAAATGAACTCAAAGCTTTTAAAGAACAGGAAATAACCAATATAAACACAGAATAATAATCATCCTCAGAAATACCAGTAAAGTTGCCATAGACCAAGGAACACTGTTGAGCAATAAGCATGGCCTTGAAGCCTGAAGAAAGGGATGGAAGGAAACAGCTCACAAGCAAGAAAAGCTGTGAACAGGTGACAGAATGTGACAAATAGCTGCAAAGTAGTAAATTCAAGAGTTGACAACATGTCCAAATTCATGTACGCTTGTTCCTTTTTTACTCTCCAGGGTTGATCCAAGAAGGAATCGCCTCCACAGTTCTATTATATTGAAAAGAAGAAGTCACAATGTAAAATATTCTAAGTACAGAATGTTTCTATTAGCTTTATTGAAATTTCTGCCACACATTGAAAATAAAGGTCTTTTATGGTATTAAAACTTTTCTAAAGAACATATAAGAACATTATTCGTTCATTCAAAATTTCAAAAAGAACAATTTTAGGAATCTCAATACTTATCTTACAATATAGAAATTACTATATTTCTTACAACACAAAACTTTCTAATAGGAATGAGTCATGCGATAACAATTATGGCAATATCCAGCACTACCCAAACCAAATCACACACAAGCAACAAGTTAGTTTTATCCAAGAAGTGGAAAAGATTGTTTATTCAGAAAATCTGCAATGGCATTCACCACATTGAAATATTAGTGGGAAAAATCACCTCAGAACCAGAAGTCACAATATTCATGATGAAATAAAATCATAACACTTAAACATGATTTACAAATTGCCACTAAAATGTTATTTAAAAATTTAGACATTCATGGTGAAACATAGACAAACTTAATAAATCCTAACTATCTATTAAAACCAACAAATATTCCTTGTGTTGTAACATCAGAAGCATTCCCTTTTTACCTAAATAAGGGTAAGAATGCCTGTTCACATATATATCAAATTTCTAGAAATTCTAAGCAATATGCAGTCATAAGTAAAACAAAAATTTCCATCTATAAATGAAAACCATCATTATTCACAGATGATATCATTATTTACTAGGGAAATTCCACCACACTACAAACCATAGGTTAAAAAAGCTTAAAAGGTAATAACTTCAGAATAATTCCTGCTAAGTAAATGTGTTTTTTATAACAATTTCAGACCAAAGTTTTACTTATGCACTCATGCAGGTGTGCAGAAACAGAATGTCTGTGTTCCAGATGTGTCTGTCAGCCTGGAAATGTCACAGGAATGAATAAAAAGCTGCACTTTCTTGCTCTTATGGAGCTGGTATTTCAGTGACAAGGATCGCGATGAACAAGGTGATCAGCACTGCATATCATGTAAAACAATGAAAGGGCACATGAGTGAAAGGTAGGGCAGAAAAAGTAGTGCAAGAAGCAGCAAGGAATAAGCGAGCACATTACAATTTAGACGTGACGGGAGTGATGGTGCAAACGTGATTCTCAGTACTGAGGAGGCGGAGGCGGATGATTTCATGTGTAAGACTGGGCAGAGCTACATCATAAGGAGACCCTAGTGTAAAAATAAACAATAATCAAATATAATATAGATTGTATAGCTATGGAAAAAATTAAAAGAAATTGGGCTAACTGCAAATAATGGGATGAGACTTTAAGATACCCAAGTGAACAACCCAAACAAAGCCTCAAACTCAAAACTGACAAGACAGGAGCATATATACAGTGTCTTAGAAACTCATAGACACCTGGACTGTGAACACAATATATAGTAGGAGAGAAGAGAGGGAAATAGTTGGGAATACAGCAAGCCTCAGAAGCCATCATGCTTGGAATTCCCTGGGACTATGATTAAGACAGACAGACTCTGAAAAGATTTCAGCAAAGAAATGTTATTTGTTGACTCCTTTTAGAATAATGGCTCTAGCTACTGTGTTTACAGGAAAATAAGGACAAAAACAGAGACTAGCAAAAAAAAATTCTGCAATAATCTTAGCTACAGATGAAGGACACACAGCAAGAGCCAGAGTGAGGGCTGGTGATAGGGGAGGAGGTATGAGGGAAACAGTGCTGGTGTTATGAAAGGAAAGATCATTTTCAAGAACATAGCGAAATAATTTCCTTCATATCAAAAGTTAGAGGAGACAGGCAGATGGACACCCCAGGTTCAGGATAAGTGTCGAGGGTTTAGACTAAGGAGTGGAAAGGGTAGCACTTCTATTAACAAATGTAGAAAAGTGGGTGGAGACAACTGTGGCAGGAAATAGGCTGTTGGGTACTTCAAATCGGAGCTTAGGAATATGTCAGCAGAACTCAAAGCCTTCACACAGAGGGAGTAGCAAAAGACATACAAGAACTGAATGCTGATCTACTTGCAAGGTTCAGGAGTGAGGCACAAACAGTAAATGATAGTAAGAGTTATTTATGAGCAGCAGCAAGGCCTAAGAAATGGCTGTGAGACTGAGTGGCTGACGATGATGAACTGTGCTCACTGGGGACAAATGTCAAGAAGTTCTAAGTCGACAGTGTTAGAAGCATTACAAGATCATTTAAATCATTAAGTGTAGGGTCAGAATCATAAAGAAAATGGCAATGTCTCCGGGATTCATTGCTTTCCATTAATAAAAATCACTAGAGCTGGACGGTGGTGGCGCACACCTTTAATCCCAGCAGTCGTGAGGCACAGGCAGGCGGATCTCTGGGAGTTCGAGGCCAGCTTTGTCTACAAGAGCTAATTCCAGGACAGGCTCCAAAGCTACAGAGAAATCTTGTCCAGAAGAAAAAGAAGAAAAGGAGGAGGAGGG
>LOEQ01003577.1:98290-118813 GCA_001685075.1 Bramus lutescens | reverse complement strand
TCTCCAGACCAATTACCTAGAAGATAACTGGACAACTCTTTAGACAGATTAGCTGCATAGGTAAAATTCTCATAGTGGATGCTGATCATGCACAGCCCAGTTTTCTAGGTTTTCTGCAATTAATATTGTTGTTGAATTCTAAATTTAAGCAATGGTGATCTGATAAGATATAGTGGGTTATTCCTTTTTTTTTTATCTGTTGAGGTTTGCTTTGTTACCAAGCATGTGATTAATTTTAGAGAAGGTTCCATGAGGTGCTGAGAAGAAGGTATATTCTTTTGTGCTGGGTGAGATGTTCTGTAGATGTCTGTTAAGTCCACTTGAGTCATGACATTTGTTAGTGTTCTTATTTCTCTGTTAAGTTTCTGTCTGGTTGACCTGTCCACTGGGGAAAGTGGCTGTTTAAGTCTCCTACTATTAGTCTGTGGGGTTTGATGTGTAATTTAAACTTTAGTAATCCTTCTTTTATATATGTGGGTACTCTTGTATTTGAGGCATAAATGTTCAGGATTAAGACTTTATCTTATTGGAAATTTCCTGTGATAGGTATAAAGTGTCATTCTCTATCTCTTCTGATTTATTTTAGTTTGAAATATATTTTGTTAGATATTAGGATAGCTACACATGCTTGTTTTGTGGCTCCATTTGATTAGAATATCTGTTCCAATCCCTTTACTCTGAGATAATGTCTGTCTGTCTTTGAGGTTGAGGTATGTTTCTTGTATGTAGCAAAGGATGGATTCTGCTTTCTTATCCATTCTCTTAGCCTGTTTCTTTTTATAGGTTAATTGAGTCCATTGATAATAAGAGATATTAATGGCCAGTGATTAATTCCTGTTATTTTTTCAGTGGTAGTGTTTGTGTATTTCCCTTCTTCAGTATTTTCTGGTGGGAGGTTATCTATTGCCTGTGTTTTTAATGGTACAGTTAGTGTCTGTGGTTTGGAGTTTTCCTTCTAGCACTTTCTGTAAGGCTGGGTTTGTGAATAAGTATTTTTTAAATTTGATTTTGTCATGGAATATCTTGTTTTCTCCATTGATGGTGATTGAAAGCTTTCCTCAGTATAGTAGTCTGGGCTTACATACTTGGCATTTTTCCTTTACAGCTCTTATATTCTTTATTTATTCTATATGTTTGTGTTTTGATTTATTGGATGATGAGGGGACTATATGTTTTGAGTTCAATATATGTGATGTTATATAAGCTTCTTGTACATTCATAAGCATATCCTTCTTCAGGTTGGGGATGTTTTCTTCTATAATTTTGTTGAATATATTTTCTGTGCTTTTGAACTGGAGTTCTCCTTCTTCTATCCCTATTACTCATGGGTTTGGTCTTTTCATGGTTCCTAGATTTCCTGAATGCTTTGTGTTAAGAATTTGTTAGATTTATCATTTTCTTTGACTGATGAATATCTTCAACATTTGAGATTCTCTCTTCCATCTTTTGTATTCTGCTGGTTATGCTTGCATCAGTAGTTTCTGTTTGTTTATCCAGAATTTCCATTTCCAAAATTCCCTCCGTTTGTGTTTTCTTTATTGCCTCTATTTCAGTTTTCAAGTCTTGAACTGTTTCCTTCACCTGTTTGATTGTTTTTTCTTGGTTTTCTTTAAGGGATTTGCTGATGTCTTCCAAATTTTTTTGTTTGTCTGTTCCTCCATTTCTTTAAGGGAATTTTTTTATTTTCTCTTTAAGGGCCTCTATCATCTTCACAAAGTTAATTTTAGGGTAATTTTATTCTGCTTCTTCTATCTTTGGATATTCAGGTCTTGCTCTTGGAGAACCACTAGGCTCCAATGGTGCCATATTGTTCTTTGGGTTGTTGAATGCATTCTTGTAAAGGCATCTACCCATCACCTCCTCCAGTTGGTAAGGGAAGTGTCTGGAGGGGTGGATGGTTAGGTTTGGGGGGTGGAGTCGGGTTTGTAGACTGCAGGGTCCAATCAGGGGAGCTAAGGAATGGCCTGCCCAGAGGAGCCTTGTCTGATGACTATCGAATGGTTCTTAGATGGGTGGGACATCCCCCCAGGATCTAGAGCCTAGGGACTGGGCTGTCCAGCTGGGAGGCCAGCCACTCTCCTCTTGATTCAATAGGTGCAGGCCAAATTTACTGAATTTTTAAAAAGTAAATTGATAATACTCAACAGTAAAAATGAACAAATTAATGAGCCATGTGACATCTTGGATGAATCTCAGAGGAATTATGTTTCAGAGATCAACAATTTCAGAGTAAAATAGGCAAAAATTATGAAATGTTATTTCATAGTAGCTAAAATATAAATTACCCATAGTAAAAAGTACATGTTCCATTTAATAACCAGAAAAATGAAAATTAATATCTAATGAGGTAATATATTTTACTCATTAGTCTGACAAAAATTAAGAACCTGGCATTATCAAGTGTTGGAAAAATGTACAGAGGAAGAATTCTACACGTAAGTTTGCAAATATGCCTAACTGGTTTGGAAGAATAGTGCAATCTAATTAAGTCTTTATCTTAATTCCATACTGAGGTTATTTTCCCACAAAAGCTGTTCTGTGAATGTCAGTGATGTGTACTGTGTAATATTAATGGCAGTCTTAGTCATTATATTAAAAACATGAAGATAGCCTGAACATTAAGAATAATAAAACAAACAGGAAAGCCACTGTGAACTGAATTACAGCCATGTACATAATGAAATAGTCTCAGAAACAAAACAGTAAACTGAAAAGACAAGTTACAAAAGACTATATTTGTAATATTCTATAACTTCTATTTTTGTTTAATTTATATATTATACTCAAATGTATAACTGCTGATTAATATATTTGTTTAGTATATTTAACACATTTATCCATAATTTTCATGAATTTTGTACTTTGAAACATATACTGCACTTTTTGTTATTGAAGATTTTCTTGTTGCCTTTTTTCTTTCTTTTTCTTTTCCTTTTTTTTCTTGGCTTTTTGAGAAGATTTTACAATAAAAACCATAGTAGCTATGAACTTTCTTGATCCTCCTGTGTCAGGCTCCAGAATGCTGAAACTATAGCTTTGTACAACCATGTATAGTGGCTGGCATGGCTTTATTGACTGTTGTTCCCACAGTGATGAAAGTCCTGAGCATCTTTCTGCTGCAAGCTTATTTAGGGGTTTTTCCATGATCTTCAGTTATGCATTTCTAATTCAAAATAACTAACTAAGCATAATTCTGAGAATGATGAGAATTTCTTAATTGCTTATTTTGTGATTCACATTTAGTCTCAGAACATAAATATAATATATTTAGCATAATATAATAATTTGTATTTACTTAATTTTCTACCCAAAAAGAATTATAAGTAAATTGACTTAATCCTTATGAATTTGCTACAGGACAATATTATGAATAAATATCGTGCTAATTTATTTCCTTGGAGATTTATAAGTGAATTATTCCAACTGTTGAAGAAATTCAACACCATTTGCTAATTATTAGTATGAGAATTCTTACTTGGACCTCATCACAGACTTTGTAATGATTTCCATGTATTCAAACTCTGAAACAATGAGAAACTAATTTCTTACTATACATGTTTGAAATATGGTAATCTCACATTATAACACAACATATACAATTACTGGAAGAATGTTAAGTAGGTATTCAGTTAATACAAGTGTAACAAGTTTACCATATGTAGATGATAACATCTATAAACAAAAGCTAACATCAGCTACAACAATATAAAAAGTTCTGGGTCTCAGCTTTTAGGTGAAGGCCCTTGAAGTGCACTGCCATTGAGCTGGAATGGCACAACACATGGCACACAGCATCATGCCAGTGTTGCCCTATCACAACATCCATGACAACATTTGTTGTCAAGATGGTCATTCTGAGATGGAATCTTTTTAATTTTTTTCTGTATTTATGTGTATTGGGTGCTGTACCTGCATATATATCTGTGTACCAAACGGGTGCTTAGTTTTCGAGGAGGCCAGGATGGGGATCAGATCCACTGGGACTGAATGTTGCAGATGGTCATGAGCTCCATTTTGGGTGTCTATAATTGAACATGGATCACACAGAAGAGGATCCAGTGCTTTTAGCTGCTGAGCCATCTCTCATGGCCTGTGAGACAGAATCTAAAGCTACCTTAATTTACACTTGCTTGTTGAAGCAAGTTAGAAGACAGGGAATAGAAGATGATAGTAATTAAAGAGGTGCAATACTGTGGGCAAAAAGCTTCCTTCATTAAATGTATGGAGAAAATCAGGAGATAAAGTAGAGTGGATGCTAAGCCAAAAGAAGGCAGATATGAACCTACTATGTCACAACGCAATTTGACAATTATAAACAAATGATTGAAAGGGTAGCAGAATACATGTGAAATGAAAGGAGAGATACTGTGTGTTAAAGAATTAAGAGGGGATTGGGATATAGGAAATGAGGCAGAGGAGACGGTGAGGGTAGGTTAACCAAAACTAAGGATGTATAAACAAAACCTTACATTAACCCACCAGTCAGTAAAATATTTGTAAACACAAGTTTAAAACAGATCTTAAACTGCAGGGGTGGACAATGTTGTTCCCAGAAAAGAGAGATTTTTTCTTTTTTATTTAAAAGTTTTTTTTTCATTTTGCATACCAACTCCAACTACCCCTCCCTTGCATTCTCCAAACCCCCCATTCCACCCTCATCCACTCCTCAGAGGAGATATGTCCTCACTTGGGAAGTCAACAAAGTCTGGCCTGTTAAGTTGAGGCAAGACCAAGGCCCTTCATCNNNCCGGTCTCAAGGATTAGTAAGGTATCCCTCCATAGCGAGTGGGCTCCAAAAAGCTAGTTCATGCACCTGGATAAGTCCTAGTCCCACTGCCAGAGTTCCCAACAAACAGATCAAGCCACATAACTGTTACCCACATTCAGAGGGCCTAACTCAGTCCCATGTGGGTTCCACAGGTCTATTCTTTTGTGTTTGCATGGAATGTTCTATATCTGTCTGTTAACATTTGAATCATAACATCTGTTAGTTCCCTTATTTCTCTATTAATTTTCTGTCTGGAAGACGCACCCAGTGGTGATTGTGAGGTGTTGAAGATTTCTACTATTAGTGTGTGGGGTTTGACGTGCAATTTAAGCGTTGTTAATGTTTCTTTTACAAAAGTGGGTGCTCCAGTATTTGGGGCATAAATGTTCAAAATTGAGACTTCATCTTGATGGATTTTTCCAGTGATTAATATGATTTTTCTTCTTCATCCTTTTGATTAATTTTCATTTGAAGTCTGTTTTGTTAGATATTATGATAGCTACACCAGCTTCTTTCTTAGATCAATTTGATTGGAAAATATTTACTCAACCTTTTACTCTGAGGTAATGTCTGTCTTTGAAGTTGAGGTGTATTTCTTGTATGTAGGAGAAGGTTGGGGCCTGTTTTCATAACCATTCTGTTAGTCTCGTCCTTTTTAGAGGCAAATTGAGCTCATTAATAATAAGAGATATTAATGAGCAGTGATTGTTAATTCCTGCTATTTGTACTTTTGGTGGTGGTGGTGTTAATGCTTTATGTTTCCCTTCTTTGAGCCTTGCTGATGTGAGATTATCTATTGCCTGTGTTTTCATGGGTACAGATAACTCATTTGAGTTGAAGTTTTCCTTCTAGTACTTTATGTAGGACTGGATTTGTGGATAGGTATTGTTTAAATTTGGTTTTATCATGGAATATCTTGCTTTCTCCATCTATGGTGATTAAAAGCTTTGCTCGGTATAGAAGTCTGGGATGGCAGCCAAGGTTTCTTAGCATCTGCAAAATGTCTGTCCATGATCTTCTAGCTTATATGATTTCCATTGAGAAGTCAGGTGCAATTCTGATAGGCCTCTACATGTTATTCCATCTTTTTCCTTTGCAGCTCTTACTATTCTTTCTCAATTCTGTATGTTTAGTGTTTGATTATATGGTGAGGTAAGTTGGGAGTTTTTTGGTTTGTTTGGTTTTGGTTTTGATTTTTTGTCTAGTATATTTGGTGTTCTTTAAGCTTCTTGTACCTTCAGAGGTTTACCCTTCTTCAGGTTGGGAAAGTTTTCCTTGATGATTTTGTGTAATATATTTTCTGTGCCTTAGAGCTGGAGTTATTTCCCTTCTTGTATCTCTATTATTCTTAGGTTTGGTCTTTCCATAGTGGCTCAGATTTCCTGGATGCTTTGTGTTAAGAATCTGATGAATTGGTGGACACTCTATTCTCTATGCCTTCCATACAGGGAAAAACCCTGGGCCCCTCTCCTACCTACCTCAACTTCTATAGGCAGCCAACAAGCTTCTTACCGGTAGGCTGCTCTAACACACCCATCCCATAGATCAGACCCTGTAAGCGACAAGTCTCACTCTGCCCCCAAACTCTCCTGTCCCCCATGACCTCAGAAGAACTCTGAAAAACAAGATGCAACAACACATAGAGGACAAAGAGGTGAGTGACTACCAGCCCAGTGGAACATCCCACTCTCTAGGCCCTTCATACTGGGGCAAAACTCTGGGCCCCACCCCAACCTGCCTTAGCATCTCTAGCCAGCCATCAGGCAAACTTCCTGTTGGTAGGCTGCTCCAACACACCTGTCCCATTGATCAGACCCTGTATGTTACAAGTCCCACCCTGCCCCCAAACACATCTATCCCCGTGACCTCAGAGGGACTTTGAAAAACAGGCTGCAACTATACAGAGAGGACCAAAAAGTAGGCTGCTCCAACACCACATCCCATCAATTGGACTCTGTAAGCTACAAATCCCACTCTGCCCTCAAACCGTCTTATCCCCTGCAATCTCAGAGGAACCCTGAAGAACAGGCGGTGACTGCACAGAGAGGACCAAGAGAGCAGGCCAAGAGAGACCTCAGTGGCTTTCTTTTTTTATTTTTATTTTTCATCTTTTAATTGATTTTTATTGAGCTCTACATTTTCCCTGCTCCCCGTCCTGCCTCTTCCCTCCCCTTCATCCCTCCGCCCAAGTTCCCCATGCTCCCAATTTACTCAGGAGATCTTGTCTTTTTCTACTTCCTGTGTACATAAGATCTATATAAGTCTCTCTTAATGTTCTAATTGTTGTGTAAATTATCTGGGAATGTGATATGAAGGCTGGTTTTCTTTGCTTTATGTTTAAAAGCACTTATGAGTGCGTACATATGATAATTGTCTTTCTGTGTCTGGGTTACCTCACTCAAAATAATGTTTTCTAGCTGCATCCATTTTCCTACAAATTTCAAGATGTCGTTATTTTTTTCTGCTGTGTAGTACTCCATTGTGTAAATGTACCATATTTTCCTTATCCATTCTTCAGTAGAGGAGTTGCTGGAGGAGGGAGAACCACTTTGGTTTGGTTTGGTTTTGTGTGGAGACAAGGCCACTGGTAGGTTCCCTATGCTCCACTGGATGTCTCCACACCCATCTTTTGTGGGATAATCTTTTTGTATACTATGAAGGCATGTCTCTACTTTGCCTCATCTTCTAAATAATCTACTATCTGAACAAATAATGTAAAAATTTTAGTGCATGTATTTTTAGTTACTTTCTGACATTTTAAAAAACGTATTTAAGTATTAAGATGGCATGACATTTTAATATTTCTAACCTTTGACATTTGAATTTTAAAATATAAAGTATTCAAAAAACTTTATTGCAAAAAATGTTTTAAGCTTCAATTTATCTTATATCCATGCATCGTCTCCAGAGTACCCTCTAATTCCATCCATCTGGATTAAAAAATATCTATTTTTTGAAAAATTTTAACTGAAATAAAATTTAAATCACATAAAATGTATCAACTTAACTAGTTTAATTAAAGAAATCAGAGATGGAAAACCATTTCATATCATTGAAAGAATATACTTGGCAGTTGCCAAAATAATCCAATTAGTTCATGATGTATGGGATAGGATTAGTGTGGAGGGAAATGTCAAGTGGTAATCTCTAATATGACTCTCATCCTTGATCGATATAATGAAGAATAATTTCACACCCTGTAAAGGTTGGTGGGAGGTAGCAGAAATTAAATATGGTGGTATCCAGGATATTTATACAAAGCTCCCCTGTCGCCTGCATGGATGGACAAAAAGCAATCCTAAAGGCTCTCAGTAAACTTCTAAAGTCCACCAGCGTAGCAGCCCCCATTGCAGATGCTCTGTCTGATGCACCACTGCTGCAGCAACTTAACACTGGAAACAGTGCAGCCAAGGAACTGGCAAATGTGTTCTTGGAGCTCCATCAGAAGGAAGCAGCAGAAGTAGTGCGCAATCACTTGGCACACGTAGCATATGTCATCTTTCCCAGATTGACATTCTCACTCATGGGCACAAAGAATAAGTGGAGTTTTTTTTGCCACCTAGAAACATCACAGGACATCACTAATAATTATATTAGAATGGATATGTAAAACATTTAATGATATTTAATAAAATTTTTATTTCACAAAAAATATACCAACGAAGTGGTTTGTGCAAATACAAAGTCAATGGTTTCTGGCCAACAGTTCTTGACTGTTTAATGAGCTTAAGGATGCACACGGTTTTGGACAGACTGAAAATGTAAGACAATATAGCTGATAACATGAAGCCAGGGCTACCTCTCGATAACTTGTTGAGAGTTCAGACCACACGTTATGATGATCCATGTTACCTGTACATACATTCGTTAAGATTTCAAACATTCTTAAAACTGGACCATTCATCCAGCCCCACAGGCCTTTGGATTCATTATGCACTATGAAAGTCTCAAAAACAAGTGGAGTGTGAAGGAAAAGCAAAACACTCTCGACCTATAGTCATGTGAGATGTATTCCCTGAGTCATGGGGAGGGTGAGAATCAAACACTCCCTAATAATTGTGGGGCACTGACTTCATGAAGGCTTTCTCGGGTTCGCCTGGGGAAAGACAGTCAAACAAATTTTCCTTCATGAGGCAAAGTGCTTCATTCCTTTGTCTCAGCACAACGTAAACACCCTCATTCATTTTAAAGATGTAATAGCGTTGGGGCTGGAGAGATGCCATTGTCAGTAAAGCTCTAAGACAAGAAGAAGAATTTGAGTTTGATCCCAGCATTCATGTAAAAGGCCAAGCATGGCTATCCACATTCCATGGTGACCAGAAACAGCTTGCTGACTACACCATGGCTCCAAGTTTACTGAGAGACCTTGACTCAAGGGAATGAAGTTGAGAGTGAAAAAGGAAGACAACATATGTCCGTGGACTTCAGGACTCAATATAGATGCATATAGATGTGTTTGCATGTATGCAAATGTTTGCAGTCACTGTGGTCCACACAACGAAGGTGCTAATCTCCTTTTTGATTGATACTACTTTGAGTCAACTCCATTTACTAGTAGCTTTGTGAGCCTATACACACATTTTTTGGTTTATTTTTCCCAGAATTTTATACACTTTATAGATATTTGAAATAGACATGTTATTTCATTAGTAATATCTCTTGACGATTCATTGATTTATGAAGTCCTATTATGATATAATAGTGACATGGAAGTCATAGACCTTAAAATCCCTACCAAGAAACAAAAAGGTGAAGATAAAGAGATTCTGAAGTAAATGGAGCAGGAGACCAAATGTTAAATGCCAATCAGAGTCTTTAAGTAGTGTTCATGTCAACTTGACACAAGTTAGAGTTATTTGGGAAGAGTGGTTCTCAAGTGAGAAAATGCCTTTATGATACCGGCCTGTAGGCAAGCCTACAGTATTATTTTCTTAATTAGTGATCTAAGTAGAAAGGTCCAGCCTCATTGGGTGGAACCACCCCAGGGCTGATAGTCTTGGGTTCCATGAGGAAGCAGCCTGAGGAAGCCATGGGGAGCAAGTCAAAAAGCAGCACTCCTCTGTGGCTTCTACAACAGCTCTTGCTTCCAGGTTCCTACCTTGTTTGAGTTCCTGTCCTGACTGCCTTCAGTGATGAAGTGAAATGGAAGCATAAAGCCAAATAAACCCTTTGCTCTCCAACCTTCTTTGGTCACAGTGTTTTATTATAGCAATAGTCGCCCTAAGTCAAGAAGACTCAAGTAAATATTACATCAACTGACATATTACTAGGCTTCTAAGAAAACAGAGTTAATAATGAATACAAAATAAATCTAGGAAATTAATAACAGAGCTTTCAAAATGAAAACAAATTCAGTGGGTTGATCATGACAAATTGGATGAAGTCATTTCCCCAATAGGTAACCAGAAGGCAATGTTCAAATGATAAATCAAAATGCGAACCAAAGAGATGGGAATATTGACGGAACTTTAGGCTTATGAAATGCTGTTTTGAGAAGGCAAACTGTGCCTACTACTAGTTTTAGATGTGGAAAGTGATCTGGATGAACAATAGGAATGAAATGCCCTGGGATAAAATTGCACTATGGTTGAAGAATAAAACCTTCTATGTTAGAGACTGCAAGCAAAAGCAAACAAACTGTACCTTCATCTCGCTATACTCTGTTAAAATCGACAACTCTTTAAAAAAGAAAAACAGCTAAAGAAATAGGAAAAATACCTATAGACATTAAGTTAGAAGTCTCCCAGAAACACACATTTTAGCAAGTTACAGTAGTATATTCCATATGACTTTTTAGAAAGAATACTACATTTGTTTTCCAGAAGTATTTGACTACTTGTAAAATTTTAAAGGACTTTCTAAAATGAGTTTATTCTTAAAATTTTCATAGATACCAAAGATAGAAGACATTAGAGAACATGGAAATGGAGGACACATAAGAACCTCTGTGGAGAAAGCTCTCACTTGAGGGCTATTCTTCCAAGACTTGGAGACCTGAGTCATAGCCCAAACCCATTGTGAGGACCCTGCCCCAGGGAGTCTCGTGCTGGCTGTCCTTACCTGGAAAGCACAGTGCACAATGATGCACTTACATGTGCAACATGGAGAGGGAGCCAACCAGGAAGTGCTGTGACAGTACAAGGAGTTTCTAGAAGAAGCTGGTAGGTTAGTAGGAAGGTATCATGACAAAGATCACCTGACTTTCAGTATCTGGCAGGTCCATGACAAAGATCACCTGACTTTCAGTATCTGGCAGGTCCACAGTTCTTTAAGCTACCACAAAAGGGCTCCAGTCAAAATATAATTCCTCAGTCCTCTTAAATCTGCTTCTGCTTCCAACTTCAACCATACCAGCTAAAGCAGATAAAAAAAGGGAAGAGGGGCACCCTCCAATTTCATCACTGTCTCTGTTCCCTGAGCCCAGAGACTTTTGGCAGAGACATGAGAGGTTAACACTACACCAAACACAGAGCTTTGATGTGACAGAAACCCGACACCTGCCCTTCTAATCTAATACCACATTTTGTACCTAAGACCTCAGACTTTACTAATTAGTCCCATAAGGCCAGAAATTAATTCTCATCTATAAACAGAGTCACAAATCAGCTTGAAAATTCCCCAGGTCATATAAATACAGTCAAACATCAGTGTCACATTTTTTCAAAATATTGGCACATTATATATTGTATTCCATACAGTATTGGTTATTTTCCCAGAAAACAACAATCACACCAAAAACAAACAGCAGCATTGTCTAAGAAAAGAAAGTTGTTCCCTCAAGATGCAAGTGAGGAACTAATTCAAATTAAGAACTATTATCAACCGAATATTAACTCAAAGCAAAATGAGACTATTTCAGGTGTGTAAACACTGAGATGATTTATCTCCATAGAATCTTTTGAAACTTACTCTAGGAGACACTTCAGGAAAACAAAGACAGACCATGAAGAGCAATGTAAAAACTAAGTAGGAAGGGCAGCTGAGTGAGAGCTAATGAGGTGTGAAAAAGAGGCTACATTTAAGGATAAGTTTCAGGGCCCATTTACTACTCCATGACTCAATTAAAACAGTTAATTCTGCAAGAAATAATACTTATTTACATATAATACATTTCAATGTTGTTTTATCGAATTTGCTTATTAATTTACAGAAAATAGAATTAGCACTATAAATGAATGTCAGCACTTCCAATCATGAGAATAGTTCAATGAGATGCTCTAAATGTGTCTTTATTTCCATAACAGAGTTCATGGTGCCAACTAAGTAAATAAAACAAATGCACTGTAATGTGACATAATAGTGCATACATGCAAATTTATATATTAATAAAAATGATTGGTCAGAAAAGAAAGAAGAGGCAGGTTCACTCTATACAATTCAGGCTCTTTGAGGTCTTGACTGTTTTTATCATGTTGTAGGCACTTTATTATGTGTGCTAATACATCACCAAAGAAAAATATACTCTGCATTCTTACAAGAGTTCACAAATGGCTCACACAATTGTCACTAAGCGTGGCACACCATCTAAGAGAATTTATGTGTATATCACTGGATGAGAACATCCTAAGTGATGAGGACTTCCATGACCAAAAGTTTGGACTGCGCTGAATCTACCTCACATGAACAGCAATGACCTAGGAACAGAACACTAACCTGAAGATCAACAAAGGTCACTGTGTCAAGGCTTCATGTACCCTGAAAATGTTTATTATTTACTCTAATATTTTACACAATACCTGATTCCAATGCATACCCCAAAGGAGAAAAATGTAATTGGCATTATGCATGTACATGCTATTGGTTGAATTTATAAAAATTGATTTTCTAGTAGACCACCACTAAAAGCTATTCTAATAGAAAATATTCTCATTTAAAAATAAGTGTCAGGACTAGACATATAACTCAGTATTTAGGAGAACATGTGAGGGCCAAAGCTAGGATTCCAGTACCCACATAACTAGACAGAGTCCTCCACAAATGCCTGCAACTCAGGAGCCAAGGCATCTGATTTACTCTTTTGGTCTAGCCCATGCACAGCCAGGTGTACCCATGCACACTGCATACTCACATACATACATAATACAAATAATCTTTAAAAATTAAATAAAAAGTAAATGCAGAAGTTATAGTACTCTCAAGCAATAAACATTTTATATGCAAAACTAATACCAAATTCATAATTTTACAGAATTTTTATAACAAGAAACTATATTCCTGTGATAGCTCATGTTGACTGTCAACTTTATGGGATCTGGAGTCTCCTAAGAAGCCAAGGCACACATAGAGGTGGTTTCCTAGATTAGCTCAGCCTCTGCCCATGCCCATAAGGGATGGTCATCATTAGACTAACCGTAATGGGAAGACCTACCCTTGATGTGGGCAGCACACTGCCTGGGAGAAAGTTTGGCAGTGCATGAAAGGGAAAAGAGCCAGACACAACATCATTGTTAACTGTTTTCTAACTGCAGATCCAATTCGATCAAGTGCCTTGAATTCCTGTTGCCATGACTCCCTTACTCTGTGGCTATTAATTAATTATTAATTAAATTCCTTTCATTTTCCCCTGGGTATTTTATCACAGTAAACAAATACATAACTAAAACAACCCCACCATATTTTACATTCTTTCTTTTTCATGTTTTTATTTCTTTGACTATACACGTTTATATAAGATTTTAATTACTTGTTTTGATAGCGAAGGAAATGTATTGAATATGCAGATAAATTTTTAAATAGTGCATAATTCTATTCTGTGTTTTGTTTTGGTTTTTTGGTTTTGTTTTGTTTTGTTTTTTAAGGAAGATGAGGGAAATCAGGTTAGCCCACAGGAAAAGAAGGAGCCTTCCTTTTAGGACAGAGGTAACTAACTGGAAACGTTTGCTGGCTCCTGGGACTGCAATGAGTGGTTATGCAGAGACTCACTGAGCTGCCCTGACTGCTAGTAAGCATGTGCCCGAGTTAACAAGCTGCAGATACTGTTTATCCAAGTTCTATTTTCCCCTGCAAAAGAGCTTGTTGTAAATAAACTCTGAAGTCCTTTTGCACACACAAACTGACACTGTATGGACTGTATTCCTGTAATTATCAGAATGTGAAACACCAGCTAGGAGTATGGATAAACGCATACCTTTTTACCATTCTTCATCTTTGTTTCATGCCCATTTTCTTCCCTGGCTTCACGAAGGTATTTCTGAGTAAGGCCTTCGGACTTGTTTTCTTTCTCACCATTGTGACCAACTGCAAAACAAAAGCAAAACATTTACTTGTAAAAGATAGGATTATGACAAACATGTAGAGACCAAGATTTTTATACATTCATTATAAGAGTATTAAAACTAATCTCTATAAGGTACGATTATATGGGCTCAGGAGATACATCAGTTTTTACCCACACTTGCCGAAAAGTCTGTTGACCTGTGTTTGATCTCCAGGCCCACATGGTGAGAGGCCAGAACTGATTCCCACAAGTTTTCCTCTGACCTCCACACTTGTGTGGTGGCACACACTTGCATGTACACACACATACCACATATACACACAAAATAAATGGTTTATTTATTTACTTTATGTATGAGTGTTTTGTGTGTATTTATGTGTGTGTGTATATATACATGCATGCATGCTTGGTGCCCACAGAGTACAACGGAGGCGTGAGAACCCCAGCATCCAAAATTAGAGATGTTTGCAGTCAAGCCCAGGTCTTCTGTAAGAGCCAAAAGTGCTCTTAACCATGTAGTCTTCTTCCCAGTGCCCTTCTGCTTTGTGTGTGTGTGTGTGTGTGTGTGTGTACACACGTGTGTGTGTGTGTGCACGCGTGCATGCTATGGGGGGGTTGTCTCACTGTGTAGCCTTGGCTGGTCTATAACTTACTAGATAAACCAAGCTGGCCTTGAACTCAGAGATTGACCTGCTTCTGCCTCCTAAATGCTAGGATTAAAGGTGAGCACCCCCCTCCAAACACATGAAAAATGAGGACTGGGGAGCAAGATACCACAGAGACTCAGGATAGAACCAAACACGAATGGCAAAGCAAAAAGGGAAAAAATGCCAATGAGATAATCCCTAATGACGTTCCGCTATATTCACAGACTGTTGCCTAGAACAAGTCATCGGAGAGGCTTCACCCAGCAACTGATAAAAATGTGCAGAGACACTCACATTAGGTGTTCACAGCTCGGGGATCCTGCAGAAGAGGAGGCAGAAAGACTGTAGGAGCCAGTGGTGTCAAGGGCACCACAAGAAAACTCATAGAACCAAGTAATCTTGACTCATGAGGCTCATAGAAACTGAACCAATAGTCAGGGCACCTGCATGGGTCTGACCTAGGCCCTCCACATATATGTAACAGTTTAGTAACATGGTCTTTGTGTGAGACTCCTGACAGTGAGAACAGGGGATATCTCTGACTCTGATGCCTGTTTGGGGGACCCATTTCTCTTATTGGCTTGCCTCATCAAGTCTTAATGAAAAGGAAGTGCCTAGTCTCACTGCAACTTGATATACCTTGCCTAGCTGATATCCATGGGAGGATCTGTATCTGAAGAGAAACAGTGGAGGAAGAGTAGATGGGGCAGGGGGAGGGGAAAAGGGAGGTGTGGGGGAACTTGGAAGAGGGGAGAAAGGAGAAACTTTAGTTGGGCTGTAAAATCAAACATAAAAACATAAATCAAAAAAGGTGTACATCACCATGCCCAGCCACATTAATTTTTTTCAAAATATGATTAAAATCTAAATATCCCAATATCCCATTGATATATGAATCAGTTCCAAAAATGCAAGGAGGCGTTACCTAGGAAGATTAATAAAATCAGAGTGTGAACCCGCTACAGAGCATGGAAGCAGTCCCAATAACGACATATTCAGGTTCCTCCATCATGAGACAGCGTGTTGATAAACAAAGTTGGACAAGGCCAAAGGACAAATGATAACAAATGGCAATATTTTAAATAAATGATAGATGTTTGAAAGATTACACAATATTTTTTAATCTACACCTCTCGATGTTAAGTACAGATAGCAGTGAGCATAAGACCACATGGCAATACTTGCACCTCTGTCTCCCAGATCTCCTGAGACAGACATGATCTCATGGAATTATGAGGAAGGGCAGTAACAGGAGGAGACTTTTGTGTTCACATCTTTCTAGTCACACACATATAGGTACATATGACTTTCTAGTCACACATGTATAGGTACATATGACTTTCTAGTCACACATGTATAGGTACATATGACTTGCATTCTGATTTAAAAGAACTAATGAGGGTGAATTCACTAACACATTAATAGACAGGTCAATAATGTGAGTTATAGCATTAGACTTATGGTAGAGAGAAAAATTATAAAGATGAAATTATCCAGATGATGTCAATGCCTAGGCTTTCTTGAGAGAGAGAGAGAGATCTTCCCTCTGTGCAGAAATCAATCCAAAGTAGATCAAAGACCTTAAAGACATGAAACTCTGAAACTACACTGGATATATAAGCCTGGTAACCTGAATTTGATTCCTTAGAATCTACATGTATGGAACTGACTCTACAAAATTGTCATCTCGCTTTTGTTTTTTAAGACATGGTCTCACTCTGTAACTCTGGCTGTTCTGGAACTCACTCTGTAGACCAGGCTGGCCTCGAACTCACTGAGATCCACCTGTTTCTGCCTCCTGAATGCTGGTATTAAAGGTATATGCCACCATACCCAGCATGTCACCTGGCTTCTATGTATATTAACACACAGACACACATACATGCATGCATGCACGAATGCACAGGCATTGATTAATTTATTTTTATAAAGAATTATGAAATGGAATTGCATAAAACCAAAAAGCATGTACACAATAAAGACCATTTTGGTTTGCCTTCAAACAAATGATTGTTTGAAGATACAATGAACAGAGCAGGAGACATATCTGACATAGAACTAATACTCAGAATATAAAAAAGGAGTCCAAAAATTAAAAACAAAATAATTTCATACAAATTTTCAATGAATATATAAAAAAATCTCCAACTCCTTGGCCACCAGTGAAATGCAAATCAAAACTACATTGAACTGCTGTCTTATCCTAGTCAAAATTGCTATATGGAAAAACATTAACAAATATGGATGATGCTATAGGGAAAGGAAGTTTTACATATTTCTGGTGGGTAAATAAATCACCCCAGCCAGTATAGAACTCAGTGTGATGGTTCTTTAAAAACCATAAAATAGAACTGTGAAATTATACAACCACACCTGTCTCAAAGAATTGAAGTCTGCACACTATAGAGAACCTACACATCCATACTGATTGCAGCACAGCCCAGTCAGGGATTCAACCTAGGCATTAACAATAAGTAAACAGGTAAGAAAAGTAATATGTATTCATATGCACAATGGATAGAACTTAGATTATCATAGTTAGCTAAATAAGCCAGACTAAGAAAGGCAAATATACCATACCTTCCTTCCTTAAATTGTGTGTGTTTAAGGAGTGGGGAGAACATAGATTGAAATGAAATGACAGCCCAAGAGGAATACTGGGGAAACCGAAGGGGAGTAATAGAAAAGCTAAAGCAGAAAGGCGGGTCAGAGGGTCGGAGAGTGTGGTACGGTCCAAATACATGTTATTTTTGCATTAAAATATCTTTATGAACGTTGTCATTATGTACATTAAATACAAGCTAAGTTTTGCTTGTTTTCTTGTTTGTGATTTGTTAGTTTCTGCTAAGTATCTTGCTGTGTAGTGCATGGCAACATAGAACTTGCAATCCTCCTCTGCCTCTGCATGTACACCACCATGTCTTACAGAATCTGGAGACTATCAGAAGGAAGTACAAGCAACTGGCACATCATTTCTTTCCTATCCTCAATTTCCTAACCTGGACCAGTTCTTGAGAAAAGACAAATATTATAAACACCCTCACAATTACACAGAAGAGACTATCACCAACCACTAGACTTGAGTACCTAGAATTCCAGTTGTCCTTCGGTGATGCTGCAAATTAGGGCCCTAAAAGCCCTTGGAAGCCTGAGTTTCAGGGACACCCTGGGAATAGCAATAGCGATAGACTAGTGAAAGACTGAGAAAATAGAAGTGGTTCCCTCCAGACCCTTTAACTGTATGTACTTCTCGAAGACCAGAGCATTTAAAATAATGATAGGTTTGAAAGATAATAATCATCTTCTACCTCTGATTAATCTTTTACGGCATAACTACTACTGTCACAAAAGTATTACACAGATTATTTCATGCAATTGTGTCAATGAACTTGTGAAGGCCACTCGCTTTTGCTGTTTTTAGTATATGAGAAAAAGAAAGGTCCAGTACTATCCACAGGGGAGAAAGCAGAAGGCAGGGGAGAAAAATACTCAGCTCTCCAAGAGGTATTTGCAGAATCTGAGTAGACTTCATGCAGCACTAAGATAATATGCAACATCACTTTCTAAAGAAAAGTAAAGGGCAAGAAACTAGCAAGCAAATGTGAATGACACATCAAGTAATAAATTTATTACTTCAGTTTAGTGTTCAGTAAGCAAAACTAAATTACAAAAGTATATACTCTAGTAAACATTAGAGTTGTCAATATTTTCAGAATAAACATTAGAGAACATACATTAAACTAGGAGGAAATAATGGTTCTCATTTCCTAGTATAGTACTATAAACACAATTTCTACTCCCTATCATGTAATATTTGTATAATGACTTAGTGGCTCAGGCAATATTGTCTTTGAAGGGTTCATGGACAATTGCATATAATATCAATTAATGTTCAGCAGTATCCAGCAAAGCCCATGTCCCCATGGCCACATTTGTAGGCCACATTTATCTTCTGATGTTTTTATTAATAACCTCTATAGTTCTGGCTGATAACCTGCAGTTTCAAAATCTCTATGACTATAAAAAACATTTTAAGGAATCTATGATTTCTGGATAAGATTTTTAGAACAGCAAGTAGACAAGCAATACAATTTACAGGAATTTGATTTGTTGTGCCTTTCCATGGCGAAGTTCAGCAACTATCCTTCAAGTATGGACATGATCAACCAATGATAACTGAATATGCTCAGGTCCCTGGACAGATTCCTGAGTACTTCCATCTAACACAAACTTCTTAACACCTACCATTATGAGTCTCTGATCCCCTATAGAGCAAACAGAGCTGTGAAAGAATTAAATAATTGAAAAATGCTACTGAAGTAACTACTCCTAATTTTATCCAGAGGGAAGATTAGAAAATATTTAAGATAGGAGGATAGGTGCAAGAAAAAAAATGAGGAGGCCAATAATACATGTAACTGAAAATCAAAAACACAGAGTTCAGGAAATACTATTTGAAAGGTAATAATAATCTTTTTAAATTAGACCACATCATCTGCATACCATCACAAGACTGAGAATCTCATGATACTAAACTATACTATAATTATATTTTACTCATGATTTTATAAATAAAGCTTGCCTAAAGATCAGAAGGGCAAAGCTAGAGGTCAGACAATGGTGGTACACACCTTTAATCCCAAGATTTTGGAAACAGAGGCAGATGAATCTCTGTGAGTCCAAGGCCTCCCTGGGCTACACAAGATCAATGCAGAAAGAAATCCAGGTGATGGTGGTGTCTCACACCTTTAATCCCAGTATTAGGGACTCATACGTCTTTAATCCTAGCATTAGTGGGAATGTAAAATGGGAGTAAAGAGAGGCTCTGTCTGCTTATGCAGCTTAGTCTGCTTAGTCTGTAGTCACCCAATCTTGGTAGAGATAAGACTTCTCTAGTAACTAGACTGCTTTGCTTTTCTGGTTTTTGAGTTGAACCCCAATATTTGTCTCTGGGTTTTTATTATTTGTGCTACAAATGGTGGCCAATGTGGGGCAAGAATTTCTACATGAAACCTAATAAAGTTTTTAAAGGAAAGTATTCTAAGCACACAAGAACAGAGTCAAGCACAGATTCTTGGTAACCATCATTAATCCAGTAGGCTTTGTTTGCTGGTGGCAAACCGAGGCATGACTCCTTTAAGAAAGGCTTCCTTGTATCCTGCTACATTACTGAATTTGTTTATGAGTTGTAGGAGTTTCCTGGTAGAATTCTGGGGGTCACTTATGCATCCTATCATATTATCAGCAAAATGTGGGAGTTTGACTTCTTTTCTGATTTGTATTTCCTTGATCTCCTTTTATTGCCTTATAGTTCTAGCTAGAACTTAAAGTATAAAAATCAGTAGCCTTTCTTTATACAAATGATAAACAGGCTGAGAAAGAAATCAGAGAAACATTACCCTTCACAATAGCCACAAATAACATATCATGGCATAACGCTAATCACACAAGTGAAAAATCTCTAAAGAACTTTAAATCGATGAAGAAAGAAATTGAAGACACCAGAAAATGTAAAATCTCCCATGCTCTTGTGTAGGTAGAATTAATATAGTAAAAACAGCAATCTTACCAAAAACAATCTACAGTTTCAATGCAATGCCCATCAAATTCCAAGCAAAATTCTTCACAGACCTCAAAAGAATAATGGTCAATTTCATATGGAAATAGTAAAAATGCATGATAACCAAAACAATCCTGTATAATAAAGGAACTTCTAGATGCATAACAAACCTGACTTCAAACTCTACTACAGAGCTACAGTACTGAAAACAGCCTGATATTGGAATAAAAACAGACAAGAGGACCATTTAATTAAAGACCCGGATATCAATCCACACATCTACAAACAGCTACTTTTGACAAAGAAGTCACAATTGTGCAATGGGGGGGGG
>LOEQ01003577.1:80808-93786 GCA_001685075.1 Bramus lutescens | reverse complement strand
TATATATATTCAAATATTTAGTTATGAACTGGACAGAAGATGACATGTTCACCAGGCACAGTTAGCCTGTAATAGCTCCTATCAGGGCTTGACCTGGAGATTTCTAGTCTCTTCTTAATCCTACAGATATTTCCCTCTATTGCAGACCTCTGCTATAGAAGATGACATGTCATCAACTAAGTACTCATATTCAACTCCATCATAGAAACAGTCACTGTTCACTGCAATTCCTTCTCTATGACATTTTCTACAGATTCTAATTGTTTTAGCAGCTCTGGACTATGATATTCCCCTTTTCATTTCAGTAAGACTACCATGTTCTAGCTTCCCATTTCCATGCGGTTTGGTTTGGAAGTTTTCTGAGACATGATACCATAGTTGACTATGGAGCTGTCTATATTTTTTCTTTCTCTATTTTATCTTCTTAAACGTGTACTGTATAGTTGCCAATGCCTAAACTCTGTTGCCTTATTTACCCTTGTTCTAGTGACATCTGTGGGAGGAAGGCTAGTTGAGTGCCAGGATATTTCATCATTCTTAAACCAGAAGACTTTCTATAGTACCTAAAACATATTTTTGTTTAAAATAAGTCTCTATGGTATCATATATGGATTTCCTATTGATCTGTTTATTTACAAGCTAGTTTCCATAACCTTTATTTTCTCTTAAACATATCTAGAAAGCTGTTCATAAATAAAACTGAAATATCACCAGGTCAGGACAAAGAAATTAGACATTCATAACATTACATTTTTACCTTTGGTTATAGGAACCTGAATATGTCTGATGTCTATGTTCTTCAGTGTTGCTTGAAGCCCAGAAATCTAAAAGCAAATAATGCAAGCATGTACATTTAGATATAATACATTATACTGTAAGTGTATTATACAGTAAATGAATTTAAAATGTTAAGTAAAATGTAATGTTTAATAGATGATTGCAAAATATCAAAAATATTAATCTCTCTCAAATCCATGCTTTTAAGTCATAAAACATCAAACATGAACTTTATCTGAAAGATGGCATTATTTTAGTTAAAAGTCAATTACACAGTCAACTATTAATCATCCACTACAAAAAGCATCTGAAGTGTGCATCTTACAGCATAATTTCTTAAACCAAGGATGCTCTTTACATATTTTGACAGCTGTTCAGCTCTACTTTGAGAGAAGATTTTTCTCAGCTGAAATTTCTTCAAAATTTGTCTTTTTATCTATAACCTATGCAATTTATTCTTTTATTTATAAACTACAGAATAAATATTAGTCAGAAACCAAAATGTGAACTATTGTATGCCCATAACAAGCATTTATTACAAGGGTAATCTATTTTATCAATCGTATCTTATAATTACGAACATCTGCTGGTATAGCTTTACCTACCCAGCCCAAATTTAAAATTTAATCTTTAAAGCCATCTTATTCTTTACTGTACATATTTATCCAAACATAAAATACCTCCTGTTTAATTACAAATGTACACATTTCTCAACTATCACTAGATACCAATATATTTACTTTTAAAAGGAGCAGATAAACTCTAACCAGTTGATGGGCACTAATGGAATGCTAGGGTAAAATAAATGGCAGATCAGTGTCCTCAGAAGGTGAATGGATTATAAACAGAACACCATAAGCATCATAGATTAGTGGTGGATCAGTGCTGAGAATTGCAGCGTGCCCCACACTCAGGCTCACGTTCTCCACAAACGATAGCTTAATGTTAATACATGACCATGAAGTAAAGTCTGTTTCTTTGGTTCTCATTTATGGCCCCAGAGTCCATGCAGAAAATTACCTTTCACTCAGTCACTGTGTCTCCTCAGCCTCCTCTGGACTTAAACCTTTCTGAAATTCTCCTTTATTGTTATGCTTCTGAGTGCTTGAAAAGTAGTGGTTGGAAAGGACCCTGCAGGACTTGATTTTCCTGTAGTTAAACTATAATTAAGGATTTCACGGGGGCTCCAACAGAGGAGAAATGTCATTATTTCTCTTTATTATGTGTGCTACACATAGCACACATATCTCACAGTTACTTGCTGTCAACAAGACTTAAGTTGATGATCTTAACCTTGGTACATGGAAGAGGCAGTTTGCCAGATTCCTTCAGTGCAGCGACATGGGGTGTTCCTTTTTCTGTGTATCTAACAGTGCCTTTAGAACCGAGTCTTTAAGTACATCAAACAATTAACTACTGAATTGTCAAGTTCCATCTCCCTGAGAGAATAATAGTCCACTTAGCTATTCGGTATTCTTCTGTATGCAAATTTATCTGTTGCACACACACACACACACACACACACACACACACACAAACACCTTTATTCACTGGATCATTTCTATAATTTAAGACCATAGACATTTACTTCTACTTTGTATAATTTAAATTATACAAATCCCACACTGTTTATCTTGTTGGTCAAACTGTTACAGGCTGCAAAACTGGGAATTATTTCTGGATACACTCTGTCTTATTTAGGTTTCTGTTGCTGTGGTAAACACCATAATCAAAAACAGCCCAGAGAGCAAAAAGCAGCTTTCGTTTACCACGAAGGAAACTCAGGATTGGAACTCAAAGCAGGGCTGTAAAAACAGGAATTGCAGAAGAGACCATAGAAGAATATTGCTTACTGGCTTGCTCCTCATGTCTTGTTAAGTTTGCTTTCTTGCCAGGACGACCAGCCCAGAGCAGGAAACAATACACAACAAACTGGACCCTCCCACATCAATCATGAATCAAGAAACTGCCCCCAGAGACTTTCCTATAAGTCAGTGTTACATAGACATTTTCTCAGTTGGGGTTTCCTCTTCTCTAAGGCTCTAGTTTGTGTTAAGTTGTTAAGTTTGTACAGAGTCTTAGAATGAGAAATGTGACTCAGTTTTTGGATACTTGGCTACTAGGAGCTTTTAAACCTGATAACTAGTGATGGAATCATCTGGATTTCAATGGAACTGGGCAGATCCACAATCACTATATGGCTGCCTACAGAAAACATCACTTCTCTTGGATGGGCTCTACTCTGTGCCTACAGCTTCCCCTCAGTATGGTCCCATTCTCTAACATCTCAATATTTATAGCTTCCAGTCCAACCACATTCCTGTCCTTAACAAATAATTTTCACTTCAGATTATTGAGAAAATTATTTGTTAAGGACAGGAATGTGGTTGGACTGGAAGCTATAAACAAGGTGACACCTGATACAGCATCTATAATTATTAAAGAGAAATTTCCTTTGTCAGATACCTTAGTCCATTAATTTTTAATTAAATCTCTTTCCCATTCATGAAATACAAGCAGAACTCAACCAGATTCTTTTCTAGGATCTAACATTACTTGTTCTAGCTCCATTCCCGACAGACTCCTTGCTCTCTGACATAGCATGAGCTGGACCTCCACGTTTTGCATTTTTTTCATTGTGTTCACTTCTAACAGCTACTGGAATGGTGGATTAGGCTCTACCTTTGGTACGCTAGGCACTTTCTGGCCCGAAGTCCCAAACTCTTCCTCATTCTTCCCAGAAGCCAACCCCACAGCCTCCGGGAACCACGTGGGTCAGGTGCATCCCAGTGATTACCCCACTTTACAGTACCAGTTATCTGCATTGATGCTTCATGTGCCTTTGACAGCGGCCTGAAAAGCAACTGGGGATGCAGGTTTCACCTCACAGTCCCTCGTGGGAAAGATGTGAGGGCAGGTGCACGAGAGAGCTAGTCACATCGCATATGTAACCCGGAAACAGAAAAATTCTGGTACTCAGCTTGCTATCTTCATTTCCTTTGGTCCTGAACTTGAAGCCACAGCATTGTTATTCTATTTTCAATTAAACCTTTCTGGAAGTACCTTCAGACACCTGCCCAGAGGTCTGTTTCCATGGCAATTATAAATCCCATCAAGCTGAAAATGACAATTAACCAATCACTTTTTAATCAATTAGTTTAGATTTTATGAATTATGGAATTTTTCAGAAAAATTAATATCTTTTCATTTTTCATTTTATCTTCCATAAACTTGCAAAGCTAACAATTAGAATTGTAAGTTTTTAAGTTTAAATCAACTTAAAAGAGTCAGGTTAATGTTTCTTATGTACCAAAGGAATTTAAAAGCATGTCCTTACTAGATTTTTATATAGTAAATGTACACTTTCACTCTTTAAGATATAAATTGAAAGGCATAAAAATTTTCAAATTCTGATAGCTACACTTATCCACATTAATAGGGAAATCTCAAAGGTTTCACCCCAAGATGAAGAGCTAGACAGGCAATTAATGTAAGTGTTACAGCTCTGGAGGGAAAGGTATCCGGACTTGTGGGAAAGTCAGACTATACCTGAATCTGTGGAGGGAAAGCTCTGGAAGGAAAGGTATCTTGATGTGTCAGAAGAGCGGGGTGGGGGGGTCTTGTAGGGGATGGTCTTCCCACAGGATGTGGCAATCCTGCGCCTCTGCAAGAGAGAGCCATTACAGCTGAGCTGTGCTCCATCCCCCTAAGGGAGCTTCTCAGCAAAGGTAGGTATCCAATTCTGCTCAGCTCTGGCCTTTCCTCTGCTTCACTCTGCTAAGCGGGAAACCCATGCAGAAATGTAGCAATGAGCTCCAGAGAAAAAGTTGTTACTTTGGCTCTGCTCCCCTAATGGAGCATCCTAGCAGGGATGTAGGTTGCTTCTTTTTCTGCTCTGCTCCCCTAAGGGAACTTCCCAGCAGAGATTCTACTCTGCACCAGTGAAAGATCTTCACCCAAAACTCTTTGAAAAGATTTATTTGGGAAGAAGAAATTCAGGGGAGTGGCTGCCTCTGCCAAGTTGGAGAAGAAGAGGTGAAGGTTGAACATGCAGAAGGGCTTATCTAGAACTTCTTTGGGGCATTTTTCCAGGGAGATTTTTAGGAAGGGTAAAGCTTGGACAAGCTCAGACTAGCTAGTTTTCTGCTCAGGGATTTTTGGTTTCATGTTCAGTTGATCAGGGGCAGAATTGGCTCTGGTTTCAGGGTCAGGGTAGATTTCTTTACCTGGCTCTAGTTCCAGGGCCAGGGTGGGTTTCTTTCGTTGACCCTTTTACCCTACAGTTAGCAGCTCTTCAAAGAGGGAAAATTGCTTGCTTCTTGAGATGAGGCACTTGATAGGTTTTCTTATCCCAAGTGTCAGCCCTATAATACACGTATGAGTAACACTAAATGGAATCATTGGTGGCATTTATAAATGCAATTATTTTGTGTATGAATGCAACAATAATAATGTAGAAGAAGATGGAATTTGAGATGAAGTTCTGGAATCATAGGAGAATCTGGAGCAGGAATGAGGAGGGTAGGAAATGGTAATACAGTACTCGTGAGTGAAATTCTTGAGGAATTTTAGTTCTAAAAATTTTAAATTCTAAATTCTGACACTTCACAATGCAACTATTATGTATGCTATAAACTACTCTTACTAAAACAAAGTAAGTTAAATACTCATTAAGATAAAGATTTAAGGAAGCAATGATCAGGGTTTCCACAGTAAACAGGAGGTTCCTTTTTGCTGCCCTTAACTCACATCTTTAGGATGAGAGTTAAAAGGGAATTCTCAGAGCATACCCAATTCTACCCTTATGCTTAAAAATAAGCATTAATGTGATCTATCCTCTGTGATGTAGCAGGGATATTCACTTCTTCTGGGGCCCCAGATGTTCCTTCTGCTACACTCTGCTAAGGAAGAAGCCCCTGAATGAAGGTAGCAACCTCCTCCTGCTCTGGAGAAAAGTTGTTACTTTTTCTTCTCAGCCTTGCTCAGCACCCTCCCTTCCCCAAGGGAATGATGTCTCAGCAAGGCTCCTCTGTTCTTCTGTTCTGCTCAGCCTTGCTCAGTCCCCTTTAGGGAATATCTTAGCAAGGTTTTTCTGTTTGGTACCCTAAGAGACATCTCAGCAAGGTTCTTCTATTCTGTTCTGGTGAATGGAGATCTTCACCCAAATGTCTTTTAAGAAAGAGATCTATTTAGGAAGGAAGAGTCCAGGATAGTGACTGCCTCTGCCAGCGTGGAAAGGGACAGCCAGCCCCAGAACAGGAGAGGGGCTTATATAGCGCTTCTTAGTGGTGTAGTTTTCCTAGGGAGAAGGTTTTCTGCTCAGAAATTGTTTAGTTTTCCTGCTCAGGGATTGGCTAATTCAGTTGATCAGGGGCAGAGATGGCTCTGATTTCAGGGCCAAATTGTGTTTCTTTCACTGGTTCTTTTTAGCCTTTTGTCTCTAGTTTTAGGGCCAGGGTGTATTTCTTTCACTGGCTCTGAATCTAGGGACAAAGTGTGTTTCTTTGGCACTGGTTTCAGAATTAGGGTGTGTGTCTTTGGTTCTGGGTTCAGGGATAAAACGTTTCTTTCACTGACTGTGGGCTCAGAGTCAGGGTGCTCAGGGATTGGATTGTTTCTTTCACAGGGGTTGGTTAGTTTTATGTTTCTGTTGGTCAAGGGTAGAATTGGCTCTGGTTTCAGGGCCAAAATGTATTTTCATTACTGGCCTTTTTTTAGCTTTCTGGCTCTAATTTCAGGACTAACACATATTTCCTTCACTGGCTCTGCTTCTAGGGCCAAAGTGTATTTCTTTAGCTCTGGTTTCAGAGTCAGGGTGTTATTCTTTGGTTCTGAGTTTAGGGATAAAGCGTTTCTTTCACTGGTTCAGGTTTCAGGGTCAGGGTATGTTTCTTTAACTAGCTCTGGTTTCAGGGCCAGTGTGGATTTCTTTGACTGACCCTTTTCACCTATAGATACATAACTTTTCCTACTGTATGAACTTTATTATTATTGCTTAATCAATCATTTGACCCATTTTAGGTTTAAATAAAATATTTTGTGTATGAGTCATCATGTATAATACAGAGCTTAACAGAAAAATGTTAGATTTCATATCATATTTGCACTGATATCTGTAAACCAATCCTGAAAAACCATCAAGTACCCAGGATCAATTTCATTCTTAGTGAATCTATTTAAATATAACATTTTCATACTGTAATGAGCCTACAACTTTGAACAGCAGATGTACCTGAGAGAATAAACCTATTTCTAAAACATAACTGCTCCATTTTCAACATTAAGAAATAAATTCTAGTATTTCCCAACAGTAAATATTTTCCAAATATGTATTCTTTTTTTTTAAATCAAGTAAAAATAAGAACAGGCATGAAGATTGCTGAGACAAAAGGGGCACAGAATGGCTTTCAGTGTATAATAGTACAGAAACATAGCCCCTACAACAGAACAAAGAAACACAGAGTTAGAGCCCAAGAGAGGAGAAATCAGAGGTCAGGCATGAGAAAGGCCTTGAAGCAAAGGACAAACAAATTGCTCCAAATACAGTACACACACTCCTCATTCCTCAGGGAGCAGCCGCGAACAATGCTGTGCTTTACGGAACTTTCACATTTTATAATATTCTAAAACACTATAGGACCTTTCAGGTGGTGCTTAGAACTCTGCACCCAGTCCTCTTCATACCTCAGTAGAGGACACAGAACTGTTACCATTAAAATAGTTTTGTTTCAGGCTTATTTACTACGTATGAGTGTTTTTGCCTGCATGAAAGTATGTGCACCACTCATGAGCCTGGTAACCATGCAGGTCAGAAAAAGGCATCAGATCCCCTAAAACTAGGATAACAGATGGTTGTGAACTACCACATAGGTTCTGGGAGCCCATCCAGAATAACAAGTGCTCTTAACTACTAAGCTATCTCTCCAGCCTCACGAATGTTGTCATTTAAAATACTAGACCAGGAACACAAGTCTGGCATGATATCCTGCTAAATGCTCACAGCTACAATAGTAAAGACAATGGAGTTAGCCAGGTTCCATGACTTGCATTTAAAAGAACTACTCGGAACAGAGTACATCAACACAACAGCAAAAATGAGCAAACCTAATTGATAAACAACATCAGAAAGCAGACAGAGACTAGAATGTAGACTTTACACCATACGAATATTTATGTGGCCATAATAATGAAGAAATTTAATAGAAAATTAATTTTTGCTAAGCAGTTAATATCATTTTTATACATCATGTGCTAAGTTTAAAAGGTTATTTTAACCCAGAAGGATCTAGACGATCTTTTGTCTTCAGCAGGAGTATGGGCTAACGGACAAATAAAACCAGTTTTTATAGTCACAACAGTTTTCTATGCATCTGTTCCATGCTATATAAAATTAAAACCTGATCAACTTCACAAAATATCAGTCCTAAAGGCAAGTAACTCATCCATGTTTAATGTGCAAGAAAATATAAAAGACCTGAATATTTCAAGACTAATTTACAAACTACTAAGATTTACATGGTTACTCCCAATCCTTATCTTTTTTCTAATAAGGCAGTAATTAAGTCTGAAACCCAAAGATTGTATGCACGTCCTAAATGTCCTCAACATGGCCTTTGACTAACTTAAGGAACTACCATCATGTTATAAACAAGGGGTAGGAGAATGTTTCCAAGTATATAACTTAGCTCGAGACACAACGCAGATGGGATGGCAGAGCCAGTTCTGTTCAGTTTGCAGAAGTAGAAGTCAAGGACCCAAGAACAGTGTAAGCAAGTTGCAAGTATTAGTCTTCATTGTCAACTTCACTGGATTTAGAATTTATAGACGCACACTTCTGAACGGGTCTGTGATGCCATTTACAGAAAGAACTGAGGAGGAGAGATCCATCCTGAATGCATACAGGCAACACCACTCCAGGGACTGGGTCCTTGACTGAATAAAAATGAGGAAGCAAGCTGAGAAGGAGCAGCCTTATTTCTCAGCTTCCCGACAGCGGATGCCATGGTAACAGCTATCTCACACTCCTGTCCCATGGTGTCCCTGCCATAATGGACTGCATACTCAGCTAGGAACTCTTCCCTCCTCCATTTCCCTCTCTCAAGTATTGTCAAAGTTTGCTCAAAACAATGAGAAACATCACTAATACTTACCAGTGTTAGTGTAAAAATAATCAAGGAAATCAGACTTTTAGAGCTTGAAATAAATGTGGTAAAAATTTAGATAATTAAAACATTCGTTTTATTCAGTAATGCTTACAATATTACTTAAATATTCAAGGACACAAAAATAAAATCCAAATACAAAAGGCATAGAAACAGTGATGTTTCATATTTTAATGGTTAAGAATCTTAATGAAGAAACAAAAATAACATTATTTTAAAACATCTTTCTGTATTATCATCAAGAAAGCTTTTGTAGCTTCTGAGTTTGGGCATAAGTTAAAATGTGCAGAAAACAAGAAAAGAATATTAAGCATAGTCACAGTCATGCATTCTTTAACAAACTGTTACATATTTTAATGTGGCATGTCAACATTTTGCTTTATTTTTCTTAAATTCTATACCAACAGTCCCCCCCTCAAGCCCTAGGCCTACACAAAAAAAAAAAAACCTACTTCAGGTAGAAGGTAAGAGTGTCACTCAGCATAAAGGAAGTAAATTAAACCATAGTTAAGAGCACCAAATATATATTTGGGAGCAATTTCCAAAAATTTTCTTTCATTTATCTTATTTTCATGGCAATATTATTTTTGTGACTACCACTTACTAACACTGTCTCTCACCTCTGAGGGTTTGTGAGGTGGGAGATAAAGTCTCTAGAGCAGATTCTCAATCTTCCTAGCCCTGCAACCCTTTAAGACAGTTCCTCCTTGTGCTGTGCTGACCCCCACCATAAGATTACTTCATTGTTACTTCAGGACTATAATTTTGCTACTGTTAGGAATATTAATGCAACTAAACAATATGCAGGACATCTGATTTGCAAGCCTGTGAAGAAGTCATTCCACCCTCCTCCAAAGGGGTCTCAACCCACAGGTTGAGAACTGCTGCTTTAAGGGAGTTGGTGAAATGGCTCAGGCGGAAACGGCTCACATGTTACAGCGGAGCGGAGATTGAAGTTAAAGGGTTAGAAACAGCAAAGTGAGGAGAACTAAGTAAGATAAATAAGAGACCTGACAGCTGGATATGAGACAGCCAAGGGGACCTAATGAGGGACAAGCAGTTTCAGTGACAATGGGCCAGGTGGCTAACTTCCATGAGACCTTTCTAATTAGCAAAACTCGTGGTAGGCACTATTGTTTCTTATGGATTCTTGCTTCTTTTAACAGGGCTATTCTAAACAGACTAAGTTGTAAGTGAAAGATGCCTTCTAATGAGCCAGACACAGTCGAGAATGAGACCTAGACTATCTCATAGACAAAAAGATAGCAAGAGCTACTCCTTGGCAGCTGTGAGAGCCAAGAGCTCAGTATAATTAACACTTAGGACACCTTCAAGGTCAAAGACAGCAACACCCACCAATGCCTAATGACTAGCAGACAGTCACAAAGCAGCAGCTAACAAAGCCAGAGAAATCAGCATAATTAACAGTTAGTGAGACACAAGCAAGGACTGAGGGAGAGAAGCTGGCCAAGTAACCAACAGCTATCAGACAGTCAAGGTCAATTACAAACAATGCAGAATCCAAGATACATAGAGGTGATCTTCAAATGAGCAGCTAACTGGATGAACAGCACTTCAACAGCACATAAGCGTCCCTGGTTATCTCAGGGAGGACATACATAGAGTGTGTGGCCTGTTCACTGGGTTGGCCCATGATCAGCCAGAGAATTAATCAAACTCAATAGAGCACCTCAGCCTCTGTCCGGTTTCTGCTAATGCCCGATAAAAATTATGCACAAAGAAAACACAATAGAGTTTTCCTTCCAATGGAAATCCCACCTTCCCTGAGAGTGTCTAGCACTCTCTCAAGTTCACAACACTTTGCAACAGGACCTGATGAGACTGGCTTCCCCTCTGTGCACTGCCACGGGAGGCTGCAGGATTAAACCCAGTTGGTGAGATCCAGCAAACTCAGAGCCACTGGCCCAAGTCAGTGTGCAACATTTTAAGTCCTTGGAGCATATACAAGCAGGCCAGCTGCCACTCTCCAACTCTACGCATCTCCTAAATACCCTGCCTTATGCTGATGTGAACAGCTGGCATTTAAACCAAGTTGTGGTCATAGTTTAATGACAATGGCTGAGTATTTTCCTCTAACTGTACTTTAATAATCTATCAATTCATGTTTAAGTTACATGCTAATTAATTAAATAATAATCATTATAGGTTTTTAATAGACAAGATACTTTTTCTTCATGTTTTTAAATAAATTTCTATATATTTCTGGGCAATGTTTTAAAACTTACCTCAGAAAACAAAACCATCATTGTACTCATAAAAAATGAATGACTAAGGGTTGGAGAAACAGCTCAGTTGACAAACTGTTTGCCCCAAAAGCTTGAATTGACCCCCCAATAAAAACTTCCAGCATGGTGGCACATAGTTTTAATCCTAGCACTGGGGATGGAGAAACAGGAAAGTCCCTTGGATCAACCAGTCTAGCATATCTGATGAGCTCCAGTCCACGGAGAGACCTATCTCAAAAGAGGTAGACAGCACGTCTGAGAATAAAACAATGTCCTCTGGCCTCCACATAGTATGAACATCCTGTAAACACACACTCCTCACACAAAAATACATATGTACACATATACAGTTACATGCACAATAAAGAATGATTAAAAGTGGCTTCAGGGTAGTCTTCACTGCCTCTTTCCTTACCTTCCCAACAGCTCGATCTCTTTCCAAGGAGGTCAGCATTTTCTCCTTCAGTAAAGCATGGTGCTTCTCATGTAATACCCTAATAGTTGGTTCATAAGATGCATAATGTAATTTCAGCCTACAAAAGGAAAAGGGCAGTTGCATCATCAGAAAAGGTAAAATAGATCAGTGATTTTCATCTAACACCTAAACCTTTTTCTCTTCCTTCATTCAATTTTTGTGTGCTTATGAATAAAAATGAGTGGTCATATAAAGGTCAGCATTCCAGAGCCAAGAAGCACAGTAGTGTTATTTCCTGTGTAATTTCGATCTACCTCAGGTGAGGAATGAGCACAGGATGGGAAAGCATACTTTCCTTACTGAGTTTCCGAGACCCAGCAGCACTTTTTGCTGCATACAAGTATAGACTCAGAAGACTGTTGTAGTTCTTTCCAATTTAGAAAGCATATATTGCCAGGCAGAATAGTACTACAAGCCTGTAATCCCTACACTCGGGAGGCAGGGCAGGAGGATCGGGAGCTTAAGGCCAGTTTCAGCTACAGAGTGAATTCAAGACCAGTCTGAGATCATGAGAACATGTGATCAGTTCTACAAAACTGAAATACAAATTTTAAAAGACAACTAAATAAATATCCTTATATCAATTCAAAGCAATTCTCAAGAAAACAAGGACCGCAGACAATAGGTGATTAAATCAGAAACTGGAAGTTTTGTTTGTCTCAAAGTGAAAGAGTCCTAAAAGCATGTTCGATTGATCTGATACTAAGAAAACTAAGTGCATAAAGATATATTTTAAATGTATGTGTCTACGTGACTTCATGCTGCATGTGTGCAGGTGCTGAAATAGACCAGAAGAGGGAGTCCGACCCCATGGAACAGGAGTCACAGAGGCTTGTCAGCTGCTCGATGTAGGTGCTGGGAGCAACACTCAGGTCCTCTGGAAAAGCAACACATGTTCTTACTTACTGAGCCATTTCTCTGGCTCTAGGAATGCTTTAATGTCTCACAGATACTCCTTAATACATATAAATACCTTAAATTTTTTGATTAAAAAATGCCTTCAAACTATGCTTTAATTTTTACTGAAGTAAAATCATTAAATATATGAAGTAAAAGATATAGATCCCAAGTGTCAGAGTTAACAGTTTAAATTAACATATAGATCCATGAAGATCATAGTTTTATCAAAACATAGTATCCTTACATCCTAGAAAACACAGAGTCAGATACTTGGTGTCATATAATATTTTCTCACTGGGCGCTCTTTTCTATCACCCAGCACAAGTTTTTCAGGTATTCTGTATCAGATACTGGTAGCTGTATTTCATTCCGTTTGTGCACAGTAATATATTAATGTAATATATATGCACAGTAATAT
>LOEQ01003577.1:45141-73130 GCA_001685075.1 Bramus lutescens | reverse complement strand
GAATAGATATGGAGAGAGTGGAAACCTTGCCTTGTTCCTGATTTCAGTGGGATCACTGGGAGTTTCTCTCTATTTAGTTTGATGTTGGCTGTTGGCTTGCTGTATATTGCCTTCATTATGTTTAGGTATGCTCCTTTTTTCTCTCCTCTCTCCAAGACCTTATCATGAAGGGAAGTTGTATTTTGTCAAAAGCTTTTTCAGCATCTAATGAGATGATCATGTGGTTTCTGTCTTTCAGTTTGTTTATATGGTGGATTACGTTGACAGATTTTCATATGTTGAATCATCCCTGCATCTCTGGGATGAAGCTGACTTGATCATGTTGGATAATGGTTCTGATGTGTTCTTGGATTCGATTTGCCAGCATTATTTTATTTAGTATTTTTGCATCAATGTTCATGACTGAGATTCTTCTGTAATTCTCTTTCTTAGTAATGTATTTCTGTGGTTTGGGTATCAGGGTAACTGTAACCTGATAAAAAGAGTTTGGCAATGTTCCTTCTGTTTCTATTTGTGTGGAATAATTTGAGGAGTATTGGTATTAATTCCTTTTTGAGAATCATGTAGAATTCTGAGATGAAACCATCTGGTCCTGGGATTTTTTGGTTGGGAGACTTTTGATGACTGTTTCTATTTCTTCAGCAGTTATAGATCTGTTTAATTAGCTTATCTGGTCTTGATTTAATTTTGGTAAGTGATATTTATCCAGAAAGTTGTCCATTTCCTTTAAGTTTTCCAATATTGTGGAGTGCAGGTTTTCAAAATATGACCTGATGATTCTCTGTATTTCCTCTGTGTCTGTTGTTATGTCCCCCTTCTCATTTCTGATTGTGTTAATTTGGATATTCTCTCCCTGCCTTTTAGTTTGGATAAAAGTTTGTCTATTTTGTTGATTTTCTCAAAGAGCTAACTCTTTGTCTCATTGATTCTTTGTATTGTTTTCTTTGTTTCTATTTTGGTGATTTCATCTCTCAATTTGATTATTTCCTGCCATCTAGTTCTCTTAGGTGAGTTTGCATCTTTTTTTCTAAAGTTTTCAAATATTCTGTTAATTCACTAGTGTGGGTTTTTTTTCAGCTTCTTTATGTAGCTATTTAGTGCTATGAACTTTCCTCTTAACACTGCTTTCAAATTGTCCCATAAATTTGGGTGTGGTGTTTGTTCATTTTCATTGAATTTTAGGAACTTTATAATTTCTTACTTTATTTATTCCTTGACCCGTTGGTGATTCAGGTGAGCGTTGTCCATGTGTTTGTGGGCTTTTTGGAATTAGTATTGCTGTTGACTTCTAGTTCTAAACCATAATGATCTGATAAGGTACATTGGGTTATTCCAATTTTTTTGTATTTGTTGAGGCTTGTTTTGTTACCAAGTATGTGGTCAATTTTTGAGAAGGTTTAATGAGGTGCTAAGAATAAAGTATATTCTTTTCTGTTTGGATGGAATGTTCTATAGATGACTGTTAAGTCCATTTGAGCCATAACTTCTGTTAGTTCCCTTATTTCTCTGTTCAATTTTTGTCTGACTGATCTGTCCAGTGGTGAGAGGGGAGTGTTGAAGTCTCCCACTATTAGTATGTGGGGTTAAATGTATGATTTGAGCTTTAAAAGTGTTTCTTTTACATATGCCCTTGTATTTGGGGCATAGATGTTAAGTATTGAGATTTCCTCTTGATGGATTTTTCCTGTAACTAATATGAAATGACCTTCTTTGTCTCTTTTTATTGATTTTAGCTTGAAGTCTATTTTGTTAGATATTAGGATAGCTACACCCACTTGTTTCTTATGTCCATTTGATTGGAATATTTTTTCCCAACCATTTACTCTGAGGCGATGTCTGTCTTTGAGGTTGAAATGTGTTTCTTGTACGCAGAAGAAGGATGGATTCTGTTTTTGTATCCAATCTGTTAGTCTGTGCCTTTTTATAGGTGAGTTGAGACCATTTATATTTAGGAATATTAATGACCAGTGATTGCTATCTCCTGTTAATTTAGTTGTCAGTGTTGGTGATGTTAATTTGTACGTTTTCCCATTCTGTGTGATTCGCTGCCTTGAGGCCATCAATTGTCTGTGTTTTTGTTGGTATAACCAACTTCCTTGTGTTGGAGTTTTCCTTCTAGTATTTTGTGTAGGGCTGGGTTTGTGGCTAGGTACCGGGGAAATCTAGTCTTGTCATCATTCCCCTATTTTTTACAACCACCAACGATTCAATTGGAAACCAATAATGTCTACTGATTCTGGAGTAACCAATTAAAAATCTCACAACTATTGGTTCAAGGGTATTTTTGGAGTACCTGAGGATAAATTGCTTAATTCTTTGATATAGAAACTCTTTCCTTCCATATATATAATTTTACATATATAATTCTTTAAATTTTTAAAATTTTTATTACTGGTAGGGATTTCCTGGTGAAGGGTGTGTGTATGTCCCTGTCCTTGCAGGAATCTATAGAGATCAGAAGAGACAATGACCCCACTGGAGCTAGGGTTGCAGGCATCTGTTAGCTGCCAAAATGAGTGCTGGGAATTGAACTCCTGTCCTAGCTAAAACAGCAAAAATCAAAAAACTTTCTCTGCCACCCCTGTATTTATAAAATTTCCATCAATGATTTTTTATCACACAGTAGGTAATTTCTATTTACATACTTTTTAAATTCTGATACTTAAACAAATTCCAGAAGAGTTTTTATTTCATTGATATTATGACGCTTCTGACTGAAAGTTCTCTATTAAAATTTTTATTAAAGCTAATTTTCATTCAGACATGCAGCTCATTTTTCAACATTTTTGGAAGTGTATCATATAGTTTATGTTAACAGAAAAGAGAAAAGTCAGTATAGATTTTCACTTAACAACTAGGCCTAAATTTAGTACATAATACAAGCATTTTAATTCACCGACTTTGGATATACTAAGCATAAAATTTTTCTTGTTAAAATCACCTTGAGTTTCTTCAAGGAACATTTAAAGTTCCTGGAATTTTGTTTAGTTTTAGCAGCCCCACAAATCTTCAGACTTGTAGTTTTAACCACTTGCTAACATTTGCTAACTGAATATTATTAACTATTATGCTGAAACTTTAAATAATTCCTGGTTTTGATTAAGATGCATACATTTTCTAAGAACACTGCTTTGTCCTAAAAACAATAGAGGTAAATTAAAAATTAATTTTATTCTAGAGCCTACCAGAAAGCTGAAGTGTAGCAATCATGTAACCTGAAATTAATGTATGAGCAGGGCACACCACACAGACACAGGGATACGAACTGTGCTGAAGCAGAGAAAAAGATGAGACATTGGGTACCTTTTAAATGTTAAGTACTGTCAAGTGAAAGTCAGCAGGGCAGTCTTAAAAGGCTGGCTAGATTGAAACCCTTTGCAAGTTCTTTCTCATACTCCCTCCACTGGGGTTGCCATGGGAAAGGTAGGGGAAGTACAGGAGACCAGAGAAGCTTCTTAACTGAGACTGGAAATTCCAGGGGCGTGGGGAGAATTCCACTCTATGTTAAAATGTTATGAGGTTGGGTAACTCATTGAAACTTCTATGGTTATAGAGAGATTGAATGCTGCAAGTCTGCAGCCAAATTTCCTTGGACTATCATCCTTTTTTGTTTGTTTGTTTCTTTGTTTTGTTTTTTTTGTTTTGTGAGACAACGTTTCTTTGTAGCTTTGGACATTGTCCTGGAACTCAATATGTAGACCAGGCTGGCCTAAAACTCACAGAGATTCACCTGCCCTTGGACTACCTTTAGACACCTTAATGGTCGTCAGTCATTACCCATCTCTTCATTTGACCTAACATCTACCCTGTTACTACTAGGTAAATCCATCCAGCAAGTGTACCAATCCCAAAGCTCAGAATGAAATCAGATAACAAATCAGTACCTTGTACCAATCCCAAAGCTCAGAATGCAATCAGATACATCTAACTAGGCAGGGTTTATCCCACTCTGTTCTGCTCTACTTATCCAGTGTTTCCAAGAACGTGTTCTAATACAGCCTTCATTTATAATTTTCTTATATAAAAACTTCATTAAGTCGTTACATTAGACCATGATATTTGGGACAACTTGAATACATATTCTCAGGCCATGGTCACTCATATTTGTCTTCAAAAATAATCTATCTCTTGTTCCTTTTGAGACAAGATCTGTGTTTTGGTGTCGACAGTTTCCAATGGTGCTACCTTGCCAAAGAAACCAGTGGGTGTGAAGGAAAGGTGAAAATCCCACCAACATTATAAGTCCTTAAGGGAAGGACAAGACAAATGGCAGCAGCTAAGGTACTTTTCAGGTAGCGGGAAAAAAGGTAACAAGAAAAACATTTAACTCCAGGTGAGAGGGCATACAGACCTCTTGGACCTCGAGTTGCAACTTACCAAGTTGAGTCTCCTACTCCTACCTTAGAGGACACTGAACCAAGACTAACAACAGATACAACGTAGGGCTTGATGACAAAGTCAGTAGGAAAAAGGAGGCTGGCATGATTACAGGGCTAACCCCAGAACTCAAGGACACAAAAGGCCTCTCTGGGAGTGAGGATGAACCAGAAGAGAAGGAAACTATCTGCTGTTCCCTTACCCAACCCCGTGAACCCAGGAAGTAGTCAGTGAAATTATAGGAAGCATAGGAAGCATGAAAAGGCAACTAAATGTTTGTGATGAATTTTGTTGTAAAAATATAGGAATGCACACAATCAAATATTTATTTTACTTTATATTGAAAGTATAGAACTACGTGTAGAATGAAAGAATAGCTCTCAAAAAGGAATCAAGAATGTGATATATACATATATAAAAGTATCAAAGAGCAAACTCAATTTAAAATTCTAGTGTTAAATCTCCACAATTAATCATAAAATGACTCAAGTATCATAATGACATAAAATTCATTGTAGAAAATATTTCATAGCAATGTGACCTTGAGAGTTATATAAACTATGAACAAACATATCAGAGTTAGCAGTTGTAAAATGGACATGAATTTGGTCTGAAAATCCTAAGAGTGAAATTACCTCTTTCCTTACACACACACACACACACACACACACACACACACACAAATATTCAAAGGCCACTTCTCGTGATTATTATAGCAACTATGGTAATGGAAAGGAAACAGAACACCCAAATCCAGGCAATGTTTTAAACTACTAAATGTTGAGTGGGAGTTAGCTAGACTGCTGAGAAGGCTGGGATGTTAAACTCATCTGCAAGCACTTTCCCACAGACGTCCACTATCATCATCCTGATCATGACATTATGAATACTTAGTATAACAGAAGTTCTTCTAACAGGCCTTTCTTCCAAAATAAGCAGTATAACAACAGGCAGCTAAATTACTGTAATGATCAAAAAATATGAGTGTATGATAAACACTGTCTATGTTTACAAAACATAAACTTGGGGCTGGAGAGATGGCTTGGTGGTTAAGAGAGTGCTGCTCTTGCAAAGAACCTCGGTTTGTTTCCCACACCACAAGGTGGGAACAGCCATTCACTGCAACATTTCAGGAAGATCTAATGAATACTGCGGGTACTGCACACACACATGGCGCACAGACATACATGCAGGCAAATCACCCCACACATAAAATAAAATTTAAAAAGTAAACTTTCATGAAAATATATTTTGAGACAATTAAAACTCTTTTACTCTTAGCTACTCAATAAATTACAAAAATATATACTTTATTTCTCCTTTCTGAAATGCAGAATCTCAAAAGGTTAAAAATACTTGGGCTATGAACTACTGCAGAGCTCACTAAAGAGTATCACAAATGTGAAGTATTGCTTCAACTCCTTTTCAGTCCACATTTAAAAACCTATTTGTGCTCATCCCAGGAAAGAAAGCACAGGAACTGATTGAAGTATCAGACTTTAAAGTTTTTCTGACCATTAAATTGGTTTTCAGGGACTTGCTCTCTGTTCGCACAAATGAAGTCTATTCGGTAAAACAATTTAAATTCATTTCATGCTGATGCTTTTCTTATTATGACCTTCCTGCTGCCCATCTGCTTAATAAAAAGAAAATAGAAGTTGGAATAAAAAATGAAATAAAAATTCATGTGAACAATTAATATTTTAAACTCATCATATCTGTTCATCACATTAGTATTGCATCTTTGAGCTAAAAGAAAAAAACTTTCATTAACACCGACAGCAAACATTGAGCTTCTGTTTCAAGTCCAATGGAGAGTTATTCAGTGAAACTGTCTATTTAAACTTGTGTATCACAGAGAATATTCACGCATGCCTTGTCGTAATGAGACAGCACAGTAATCATCGACAGCAACACCTACCCATCTACAATTCAGCCATATTAGTAATATGTGTGTATTCTTTGCATAGTATGACACTCCATTTTTCAACATAGCATGAATGTGATTTAGTAGCATGGTCTTGAAATCATTCTTAAGTGAAAAACCCCAGTGAAATAATTTTATCCATAAATTTAGGCAATTATGTTGGGGTGGTTACTTAGTAATGAAGTTACTGAATTGTTTCTTTATCATAATTTGGCAAGATAAAACATAGAAATATTTCTGTTTACTTGGAGCAACCAAAGCAGGCCATCATTGCCACATATTTTTCTCACTGATAACAATAATTATATAATTACCAAGAATTTCATTATCCTCAGTTGCTGATAAATGAATTACACTGACCCACAAAAATTAATATTGGAATAATTGTTGAAAGGCCAAATGGAATTAAGCCAGAATGAAGGAAAACTTCATTATATTTTTATCTGCAAAAGGAAGGGGTATAGCCACATCCAGAAAAAAAAATACCTTCTTAATTTAACAAGCAATTACCTAAACACTAAAGCATGAAATTTTATGTGCTTCGTATTATCTTTATTTGCACAGTGTTTGTTTCTGAAAGTCATTAAATTAAATGGGTCTTCTCAAACCCAGACACTCTTTGACCTTTTAGAGAAGTGAATTTTATTCTCAAAATCCAGGCCCTTAAGAAACACCTGTTTCCTCCTCCATATTAATTGCCATTTAATTTGAACTTTCTCTAGGCCTATACTTTCTGGGAGGAAGTAATAAAGTTTTTCATTATTTTTATAACTGCACTTTTCTGTCTTTAAATTTGTATTCTCAGTATTATTTTCCGTCACATATTTGGGGCTCTTTATATCCCTTTCAGGTTAGTGTAAATATCCAGAGATGGAAAGCAGCCCTCTCAATGGAGCAAGACTTAGCTTGACAAAAAATTGTTTAAATTCCCATCATAGAAAGGAAACAAAGCCCACTCCAAAGAGTGTTACAAAGGCAAAAACCATCAACTAACTGCTCTGTTATTAACCTAGATGACAGTATCACAATCATAGAAGTACCAGTTATGTCTAAAACACAGTGACATGCCCTGGGACATGACGATCAGGAAGCCCATCCTTTAGTAAAGGAAGCCCACAGATGTTAATTCAACATGAAAAGTGTCTGTTTCAAGGTATTTCATAAAGAGCTACTATTAAATAAGCTGAAATAACTATAAAGAGTATTACACAACAAGAAGATTCAGAGTTATCAAAGCATCAAACCATCCCTCTAGAAGATGCATGTACGTGTACACACAGAAACCCACAAACAAGATTACCTTCAGCTTACTACCAGGCTCAGTCTCACACTTATTTTTATGTAGCAACTATCAAACTGCCAATTTTATGTGGAAAGACAAAGAATCTAGAAATAACCAAGATGTCTTGGAAAGGAACAAAGTTAGAAGACCACAGGCACACATATATACACTTTTAAATAGAATAAATCTTTTAAAAGATAATAGTATTAATTAAAATGTCAAGCCACAGCCTAGGGGAAAATACTCATAATATTTAAAGTATTGTATCTCATAAAGATTTATTAAGAACAAGATAAGCAACCTAATCAAAATTAGGTTAATGGCTTAAAAAAAAAAACACCAAAAGGGTAGTACCAACTCCAAAAATACCAAAGGAGCAAAAAGCACAAAATACTGTGTTCATTATCACCTGCTCTTAGGAAATCAAACATGAAAAACAAAAGCTGCCCCTATCAAATCTCTAAAAGGCTAATGCAGAAAAGACTACCAATACTGTCAGGGGCTAAAGCCTCTGGAATCCTCACATACCGCAAGGGAGGAACTAGTGAGCCTAAAGTCAATGCTGAAGAGTAAACCGTGGCTCCTTATAAGGCACGTCGATCAAATTGACCCTAAGACTGAATACAAAATCAATACACACATTTCCCAAAAGAACATGTGCGTGAACATAATGCGTGAATATAATCATAATACCCAGTCACTAGAAGGAGAACAGTGAAACAAGACTGACCAAGCCACTGTAACAATGATTATAAACCACTACATGGTGGAAATGGCCAATGATCCCAGAATCATAGGTATATTGCATAGACTTCAGGATGTGTGTGAGAGAGAAAACAAGCACATACACAAATATTCCGTGTTCCATTTTTATGTTTTTGTTTTTAATCTATTGTATGTATGTGTGTGCATATAATATGCACAGAGGAGATGGAGCATGGAGCATGTCATGCATGTGAGGATCAAAGAACAGCTTTGTGGTGTTTGTTCACTCCTGTCTTTGTGTTCCCAGGATCAAATGTAATGCACACTTCTGTGAGACAAACACCTTTTCCTTGCTGGTCTATCTCACCAACCCTGAGGCTTTTAAATAAATAAAATCAATCCAAGGTAGAAGGAGTCAGAGCATTGATTGTTACTCAAAAGGATGAAAGAGAAGAGACATTTCTGGGGAGATGTGAAAGTTCGGAACTGACATGGGTCATCCATTTGTCAAACATATGAAGCTAATATTTGTTGATTTGTTTATGTAAGTCATAAAAAGAACCATAAAATCGTAGATGACAACAATGGCATAGGATAGACTTGGAGACTCAAATGAAAGAATAAAAAAGTAAGATTTGAAAATATCTGAAAGGCCCATATGATTCCCTACATTGTACTATTTCCTCCCTGTTGTGATAAAAACACTCTAAACTATTTTGCACGTGTGTGTGCATATTTACATGCATTTGTGCATGTGTACTTGTGTGTGTGGTGTAGGTCAAAGATCAAGGCTGGTTGTCATCTTTAATTACTCTCCTACTTTCTCTTACTGAATGGACCTGCTGATTCATTTAGGGGGGCATGCCAGAGAGACTCAGAGTTTCACTATCTCTGACTCCCTAGCGCTGGGATTATAGACACAAGCTGCTGTGCCTGGCTTTTTATGAGGGATTTGCATTAAAAAAGGTCATTATGGTTGCCCAGTGAGCACTTTACTAAAGAAGTCATCTCCCCAAACCCAAGATCTAGCCTTTTAAAGTTTAAAGTGTATAATACGCTAGTGTTGACTATGGTAATTTTGACTGTCATATAAATTCACATTAGTTTAAAAACGTGTTTATGTGTGACTGGATTATTTCACTTAGTGTATTTCCTCAAAATTCATTTGCATCACCACACATTGCAGAACTCTCTTCATTTGAAAGGCTGAGTAAGAGGTTACCATTCTGGGTTCTGAATGTCAGAGTAATATTGTATAAGTGTACAATATACATCATTGTACGATGCGTCAGTTCACAGTTAGGTAGATTCCACATTTTAACTCTTAGCAGTTGTGAAAATAGAAATGCTAATTTTTCTTTGGGATCTTGATTTCAATTATTTTGGAGATTACTAGAGCTCATGTAGGTGGTTCTGCCTACATAAGGATATTCTATATCATTTTCTAGTGTTATTACCTCATTTTGTATTCCCACTAACAGTATATAAGGTTCCAGTTCTACGTACTAGCCAATAGTTGATATCACTGGCTTTGTCTTTATTTTTTATAATGCCCATATTTTAAAAAATAGGTAATTTATGATTTGTTTTCAATTTGCATTTCTTCGATGATTAGTGGCACTGAATATTTCTTCATAAACCTTTTGGCATTATATGTCTCCTTCCAAGAAATCCCTAGTAGGACATCGGCCATTTTTAGACAGGTTCTTATTTACTTGCCTTAATGACACTGCTTTTGCTTACTATTGACTTATATGAATTTATGAATTATATATATACTGGATATTAGCATTTTATAAGTTGTATGACTGGCAAATATTTTCCTTTGTGTTAATTCTTTTTTTCATTGTGGTGATTTTTTTAAAGTGCCAAAAGCAACTTAAAAAACAAAGAGTTCACGTATGGTTCACATTTTGAAAGTACAGTACTATCACAACAAGGAAGTGAGGGCAAAATGCTCACATCATGTCTGTGGTCAGAAAACAGAGAGAGATGAAAGCTTAACACATGTTCTTTTAATTCAGTCCAAGATCCTATCCCACGGGAGACTGGTACCCAAACTTAGACAAGACCTTCCCTTCTCCACGGAACATTTTTTGAAATAATCTTATAGATATACATAGATGTGTGATTCCATAGTGATTCTCAGTCAAGTTGGCAATGAAGACCAGCCATCCCATAACTTCACCCCTTGTCATCATAACACCTGAAATTATGATATTAAATTATAATTTTCTATCTCTGGTCCCTAAAGGCTTATTTTCATCACATCATGCAAAATTAATTAGTACCTCTCTAAATGCCCCACAATTTATAATAGGCTCAATGATATTCAAAAATGCAAAGTCCAAGCTCCCTTCTGAGACTGAAGACAATCTTTGAACTGTAAACTCATGTAAAATCAAGCTAAAGATGTCCAATGTACAACAGCACAAAATAATATTCCCATTTCAAAAGAGAAAAATAGGAACTTAGGCAGCACCAGATCAAAGCAAGAATAAAGCTCAGCAGGTAAAATACCAAATCCTGCCATTCCACATCTGGCATCAGGGACTCTCCTGTGATGAATATGGAATGTCTTTCTCCATATCTTTTGATTAATTTTAGTTTGAATTTTAGTTTGTTAGATATTAGGATAGCTATAGCAGCTTGTTTCTTAAATCAATTTGTTCCTAAAATCTTTTCTCAATGTTTCCCTCTGAGGTAATGTCTGTCTGTCTGTCTTTGCGTCAATTTTGTCAGTTTGTGTCTTCTTATAGGAGAATTGAACCCATTGATATTAAGGGATGTTAATGACCAGTGATTGCTAATTGCCCATTATTTTTGGTTTTGTTGGTGGGGGTGCTAGTGTGTGTGTGTTTCCTTTCTTCGAGATTTTCTGGTGTGATATTATCTATTGCCTGTTTTGTGGGTGCAGCAAATTCCCTTGGGTTGGAGTTTTCCTTCTAGTACTTTCTGTAAGGCCTGAACTGTGGATAGGTATAGTTTAAATCTGGTTCTGTCATTGAGTATCTTGTTTTCTGCATCTATGGTGATTGAAAGTTTTGCTGGGAATAGGAGTCTAGGCTGGCTGGCATCAATGGTCTCTTAGTGTCTGCAAAACATCTGTCCAGGATCTTCTGGCTTTCAGAATCTCCATTGAGAAGTCAGATGTTATTCTGATAGGTCTGACTTTATATGTTACTTGGCCTTTTATTTTGCAGCTCTTAATAATTTTTTTTATTCTGTGTGTTTAGAGTTTTGATTATTAAGTGGTAAGAGAAAAATTTTTTGGTTCAGTTTATTTGGTGTTCTGTATTCTTCGTGTATCTTCATAGGTATCTCCTTCTTTAGATTAGGAAAATTTTCTTCTATTATTTTGTTGGATATATTTTCTGGGCTTTTGAACTGGTATTCTTCTCTTCTTCTATCCTATTTATTTGTTTGTTTGTTTGTTTGTTTGTTTGTTTATTTGGTTAGATTTTCAAGCCAGGATTTCTCGATAGCTTTGGAGTCTGTCCTGGAACTCACTCTGCAGCCAGGTTGGCCTCAAACTCACAGAGATCTACCTGTTTCTGCCTCCCGAGTGTTGGGGTTAAACCCATATTCCACCACCACCACCCAGCTATCCCTACTATTCTTAGGTTTGGTTTTTCATGATGCTGCAGATTTCCTGGATGTTTTGTGCTAAAACATTGTTGGATTTAACATTTTATTTGACAAATGAACCTATTTCCTCTATCGTAGCTTCAATGCCTGAGAGTCTCTCTTTTATCTCATGCATTCTGTAGATTATTGTCTCTGTCATCCCTGTTTGTTTACCCAGATTTTCCTTTTCCAGAATTCCCTCAGTTTGTGTTCTTTGTTGCCTCTATTTCAATTTTTTAAGACTTGAACTGTTTCCTTTATCTGTTTGATTATTTTTTTCTTGTTTTTCTATAAGGGATTTATTGACTTCTTCCAATGTTTTTTAGTCTTTTTGTCAATTTCTTTAAGAGAATTTTTATTTCCTCATTAAGGGCATCTATTTTCTTCATAAAGTTATTTTAAGATCATTTTCTTCTGCGTCATCTGCATTGGGATGCTCAGGTCTTGCTGTTATAGAAGCACTATAATGGTGCCATATTGCTTCTTATGTTATTGACTGTATTCTTTCACTGCCGTCTACTCATTTGGGTTTGGTATAGCTATAGGTGCAGGTGTTATTTCTCCAGTTTTGCAGGTGGAGCCTTTGCCTCACATCTGAGACACTCAACAAAATTGTCTGGGCTCTCATAGTCTTCTGTAGATCCATCTCTCTAGCACTGTCACCTACAGTCAGATCTACTCTATGCTTCTCTATGTGGATACTAAATAGTTCCAGCATCACCACCAACCCAGTGTTTTCATTGCAAAATAGGTTTCACTTTTTAAGCCTTATATAATGGCCTCTCAGAGTCTCCTTGCAGGACGTATGCCTCTACCAAACTGCCGAGACACAGACTTTCTGAGACTTTGGTTAAAGCCTCTATGGCCGCCTTACTTTTGTGTATTTCATGCTTAAAGCCAGCACCATGTAGATGATGTGTCTATGTGATGCAGTTCAGATTTTGTATGCCTTCACGGACTATCCTGGGGAAACACTTTTCTTTGGTTGCCACTTTGGAGCAGGGAACCCTATTAGCATCTTTCTCAATTAAGGATCTCTTCTTTCAAATGAATTTGTGTTTCCACAAGCTGGAACTGTGACAGATGAAGTCTTGCCTTCAGGGTACCTTTCCTTCTGTCCCAGTGCAAAACACTAGATTTATCTTTGATATGGATAACCTCTTTAAATATTATAGATGCCGTGATAGTCACCAGGAACTGAACACAGTCGAGGGAGGAATGAGTACTGCCCAACAGAAAACCATACACTTCCTTAAAAATACTGAAATTTTAGTATAACTAAAGTACATAGTTCTCAAGCATGAACCTTGTAAATGACAAGTGCATGTCACAATATCAAAATATTGTCCAGCTGGGCCACTCACCATTCTTTCAACTTTAAACTTACACTGCTTTCCTCGCTAAATTATGCGTCATTGTGATCCAGTAGTTCCTTCCAAACTAGTCCTTAATAAGATCAGTTGGCAGTAACTGTGACACTGTCCAATTGCTACACTGCCTTGATATTTCTTCTCAAACAAATTAGTCCATTACTTACTAGTCCAGTCTCTAAAGATCCTATGACTAAGACATAATACAGCCATATTCTTTGCCAAAATGCAAAATGAATGGACTCTACTGAGTTCCTGACAGAGCTTGCCTCTAGACCTCATGAGCTTTGCTCTATTATCTGGATCTCTTGAGTTTCTTGTCTTTCAAGCTCCCAATAGATTTGTTCATTAACTTCTACTTATCATATTCTAGGCCTTCTTTGGGCCAGAGTGCCAAAGACCTTCATGGTCCTCTTACAAACCAGTTCTAAAGAACTAACACCACGTGGTCTGGTTTATTGCAGCAATGGCTCCACTTGTCAGGGCCAGGGTTCTCTATTGGTTACTTTTCTGACGTCTGTGACAAACACCTACGAGTATAGTGCTGGAGTCAAGGAAGAAAAGGAACACAGGCGAGAATGTGAAGCCGCTCATCACATTGCGTACACAGGCAGGAAGCAATGAGAGATGAATGCTCACTTTCTCCTCTTATTCAGTCTAGAATGCAAGCCTGTGGGATGGTGTCACCCACACTAAATGAAGGTCTTTCATGCTCTTTCAGTCATTTTGGAAATACTCAAACCCATACAAAAGTGTGTTTTAAGACAAATCTAAATCCATTGGTGTTGCCATAGAGACTAACCATGGCAGTCCTCTTCCACAGTGTATCCTTTGATTTTATCTACATTATAAGAGCATGTTGGGGGTACACATGGCTTTGTGGACATACAAATACCAGAAGAGGACAGAAAATATCCCCCCTCTCTCTACACCTTAATCTCATAAGATCTTTCTTTACTTGTGTTATGGGAACCCATAGTTAGTCTGGCAGTCATTATGTCTCCCCAGCAATAACACCATACTGAATTATGGGTGCACATGTGGCCATATATAGGCATTAATTTTGGTCAATTCATCATTAAATGCAACTGTTTGATCAAGGATGTCATATGACATATCTATAAGCTGACTCTCTTCACCTATTAAATATTAGCTTATATCTATGATTACCCAGCCTTAAGAAAGAGCTTAATCATAAAAAAGGAAGCATTTGGTCAAATTCCATATAGAGAGCCTCATGTTTAGCACAAATATCCTCATAAATCTTATAAAAAATCTAGGTTCCAAAGATTAAGTTTTGAAACAAGTGTATATGAATGTTATTTCAAATACCATTCATCTTCTGACACTACTTTAGTGGAAACAGGCTACAGGGACTGCTCAGCAAATGGTGCTACAGAAGCACATCAGGCTGAAGATTCACTCCGTAAGCACCAAGCATCCCCTAGGGCCAAGAGGCTTTCCTTCAAATTTCCATGAGAGGGATAGCAAAGCAGATAAACAGTCTGCAGTCTGCTTACTTCTTGCCAGACTGTCAGTTCTACCAAGTCACAGAGTCAAGTAGTAACCAGAAACTATTAAGGGTGAAACCACACTTGAGAGTTCAGCAAATACAAAGAAACATTTCTATTGAGTGATGGCTGTTTTAATTATGACTTCTTTTAACATTCAAACAACAATTTGCATGAGTAAAAACTTACATAATTTCAATTACAGTTTTTAATATACTATTCAATAAATACCCTGTAATCAACAATGATTACTTGGTATTACTGGAGTAAAACACATAGCCTAAAGTGGCTGTGTCTACTCAAAAGCAAATTAGCAAATGAAAGCCATAACTCAAAGGAGATGAGGGATGAAACTGTTCCAGGCAGCACTATGAGAAATGGTCTACATCAAATTCCCATTGGCCAAACTGTCTATTCAAAGTCACCGCAAGCAGAGATGCAGAGGGGAAAACCCTTCTGAATTGAACAAAGTGCAGATGGTTCTAGTAGTGTGTTCTTGTGGAGAATCACACAAATCTTTGTAAAACATAAAGTTCTACATGAAAAGATGAGATGGCATAACTCGCCAAGCACTCCTACAGTTGCACATGATGTAAGTCAAGGAGCATGTAAACATTTCATCTATTGCTGCTTTTTTATTTAAAAGAAAGAGCTATAATAAATATCCCTTTCACTTGACAATACAAAGACATGTTTATTTATAGTCATTTTTAGTATATATTTAAATATTATGCCTCCACAGGGTGGTCTTATTACTCTAATTGTTGCATTATCGTGCTTAAGAGAGAAGGATTCTCCTTAAATATGTCAAATAATAACGTATGAATAAAAAAATTACTTCTCTTCCAGAGTTAAAGATTGATTTTCCATGTGACACTGTTAGACATGAGTAGATTCTTCCCAAGTCAACACATACACATAGCTTTTTGTCAGAAACATGATGGCTGGTTCACTGAAAATTATTTCTTCCATTAATTTTAAGGAGACAAAAAGGCACAGAAAAATCTACCTTTTAGTTGAAGATTTCTAGTTGTTAAGATCCTCATCTGTGCCTAGTCATTACAAAGCAAGGGTGTCCCTTTAAGTTTTTAGAATAAGATATGTGCTAATAAAATAATAAAGTAAAAATGTTGCTACTTGTTTCAACTGAAAAGTAAGTTAGTAAATATGACATCACTATCATGGAAGTTTTTATTTAAAAATTATGCATTCACACTGAGAAAACAAAAATTATATTAGGTGGTTAACAATAGAAAAAAGTGAGACTATGGATGTTGATACTTCCTCTGTTAATAGGATATCTTTAAAGAAACCTTTAAGGCTTACAGAAAACTTAATCAGAGGGTTAGAAATCCCATGTGCCTCCCACCCTTATATGTGCATTGCCTGTCCCACCAGAGCAAGGTTTTTGTTACCACCCAAAATGCTTAGCTAACACTATTCCTTGTGTGGAAAATTTAAAGATACTGACATTATCTTACTATGAACACTTTAGTCCCATCCTTACTTCTACTCTTTATATTAATTTCATTATTATTTCTGAAATTAGCTAATTACATAAGAGAAAATTTCACAACCCACAAAACATCATCGCACACATAGGAAAATGCCTTTGTAATAAATTCAATATCTGCTACAGACACCTAGTATTCCACTCTATTGGTGAGCTATGCTTGGCACAGGCTCCAGTTTCCTGCTCAATTAACTCACTTGGGAAGCTTTCTTATCCTCACAACCAAAACTCAAAGATTATCCAGTGATCCAGAATTAAATTTCTCAAACAGTACATTGCATGTATCAGCTTAATTCATCATTTTTCACTTAGTCTAAACAAAAAAGAAAGATGTAATATTAACATACTCAGCTGCCTGTTTGACGTGTTTCAAATCTTTCTTCAGGTTTTTGTTCTCATTCTCTAAAAACACCACCTGGCTGTAGACATCCGGAACATTCCCGAGGGCTCTGAGGTCAGTCCCTCCTTTCTGTATTAACTCATACCTAGGACAAATCAAACAACAGAGTTTATCTGTTTCTGACTTCAAAAAAAATGACTATGTATAATTCAAAATCTCAGGCCTAGGGAGTTTGATAGAAATTAGTTGCTATATTATTAATATATTGTGAAGACAAATGTCAGTTAATCAAGCCTTTTAAAATACAATGGGTCGTCTATGTTCCACACATCTAGTTACTAGGAAGGACTCACAACTGAGCAAAGGAGATGTTGAGAAAAGTCAGAACCAAACAAGGAGCCGTCATAAAAGGAAATATTTCACTTTGGATCAGGATGGGAACATGGGAATGTTTGGAGAGAAAGAAAACAGTGATCAGATTTAGGTTTCAAAAGGGCAAATCTATTCCAAGAAATGGATTCTAAAGGAACACATGGCACAACCTGCAAGAGAGAAGGGTAAGCAAACAAAGTGAAATAAACAGGGGTTATAAGAGGGAACCTTCTGGACCTGCTGCAAAGGCAGCGCTAACAGCAATCACTGAGGAATCATCTGTCAGGTATTAGCAAAGACGCAGGTCAGTGATGGCATCCAGGTTTGGCGCTCAGTAATAGACAGCCATTTACATAGTGGGAACAAAGGCAGGAGGAACTGGAGAGTTGATCAAATGTAGTGTGCCTAGCAGACCTTCGTGTGAAGATAAATGATGGATATACATAGTTCAGGGAACAGTCAAAGCAGGTGATTTAAACTTGCATTCATCAGTATATAAATGATGTTTTACAATCATGACACTAGAACAGACTAGAACAGTTAGTGAAGTCACATAAACTGTAAAAGATGGCTAGGACTGATTCATAAAATACTCCATTGCTTCAAGGATGGAATGAGGTGGAGGAGGCAAACATTATCATAAGAATCTAAGGACAGAAGAGTAATGGCAGCTATGAGAGTGATGGCCAAGGGGTCAAGTGAAGAAAAAGTTCCAAGACATAAGAAACGAATGCTAATGGAAAAAAAATGAATGCTCACCAAAGTTTGGAACAATCACTGGAAGTGGCAATGTGAAAGTCACTGTAAAATGTTTCAGCAGTGTAAAAGATGAAAGTCAATCTACAGTGGGTGTGAATAGTAAATAAGAAAGGTACAGCCACCTTTGTTAGGAAAACGTGCCAGTGAGGGAGAGAATAGAAATTGAAGATGATCTTCGACAGGAAGCAGAGCCAGGGAGCTCTCCCCGGGTACTATGTCAGATATGACTGCACACCTGTGTGCTTCTGGCCATAATTCAACAGGGAAAAGCCAACATAGAAGACAAATGCTAACGCAGTGACCTTGAGTCAGCAGGATCTGGATTCTGGCAGGAAGAGGGAGTGGGCTACAGAGGACTGCCTGTGTGCTTCAGTACGCTGGCAGGACAGACAGAAGGCCTGATGAAGAACCAGCAGGTGGGAAAGAGGGGGATGGGAGGTGCGGAACTCCTATTTTCTCAGGAAGATAAAAAGGCAGTGACTGAGGAAGACACACATATGCCAAGTTGAAGAAGTTAGTGCTGACCTGACCTTGTAATTGCAAAATGGAGAACAGACACAAATCTGAGCTTGAAATCAAGACACATGGTAAGCTCACCCAGTCACAAACCAGGAGCTGAAGTTAAGAGAGTGGAATTTAAGATCAGTCTGGCCTCACTGACTTTGCCACTTACTGGCTGTGACTTGGTGACTTTTACTGAGGCAGATTTCTCATCCTCTCTAAGCCCATTTCCTCATCCATGAAATGAAGAGATGTTAGTGGCTACCTGCCACATACAGTTGTTGGGAGAAATGAACGCTGAATTAGAACAGACTGCTAATAAAAATGATACAAAGTGAATTCTCAAACAATTACTCTAAGACATCACCATTTTAACTATTTTGTGCAATTTACATTTAAATAGTGTATTTATTATTTGTACTAATTTTTAAGTTAAATATTCCCCTAGAAGGCTGACTTCTGCAAATCTTAGTACATAATCCTATCCACATATATTTAATCACTCAAATTTGGCATACTGTGAACTGTAAGAGTGATCACAGTAAGCATAAGGCATTCCTGTGTTTAATTTAATGGTGACAGGGAGATACTGCTTACATGACACATAACCAGAAGCCAACTTCTCATCAACAGAAGAAGCATCAGCAGGGTTTAAACGGTGAAGGAGAAACTATCTGCATGGGGTTCAGTGAGAGTCGGTATGTAGTCACACTGTACACACATTTTCTACACACACTGAAAAATGTGAGAACTGTTTCAAAGTTAATCTTAATTCTGAGCTTTGACTTTGAATAAACCTAGGCTGATGAAATAAGTTGTAACTATTTAGACCATAACTAAGTCATTACAATACACCAAACTGTATTGGCCAAAATCTGCAGTATTTATTTTTGTTCATAAATTAAAGGAATACACACTAATTTATTTAGTATATAGGCAAACTGAGGTGTACCCAAATTGAAAAGGAAGTAGGAAGGAAAGAAAGAAGACTGTGCTTCGAGCTAGCCATGGTGATGACAACACAAGTGACTGAGTCCATGAGACAGACGCAGTGTGAGAGACAGGACGTGTTTGCAGAGACGGAAGTTCAAGGATCACAAAGGTACAGTGCTCTTTTCTCATTTTACCCTCCCTAGTTTCACAGCGTCAATTAACTTTGCACATGAATACCTCTAAAGAGACAAAACAGCATCAAACAACCAGAGTGGAAGCAGGTTAGTGCTCCACAAGCAAATCTCTACCACATCGACATAAATCTATAAATACACACACACATACAGCTATATTAAATATATAGTACATATAGACAAATCCTAGAAAATAAGTTGATGGCTGTTGTTGGCAACTCTGGAGTACTAACAATTTAGAACTTGTAAAACTGCTTTCTGTTCTGCCATTCCCAGACACTCCGGTGTGCCTAATTAATTTTGCTTTCATAAGATTTTCATTTTCAGTACCTACGGGAAATCATGACTTTATTCCAATAAAATTTTATTCACAACAAGAAGTAGGCCAGATGTGGCTTCCAGGTTATACATTTGTGATACTGGACTTAAGAGATATTCTGCATTTATTGTTTGAAGACTCAAAGAATATAAGTCAAATATTACTGCCCAGATTATGCTGGTACCTTTTTTTTTTCTTTTTTCAGCACAACCAAACAATAAGCCAATACTTTTGTACTTTTGGTTACTTTTGTTGGAGAACATGAATTTGCAGCAATTTCATATGGTTTGGGATTTGCCTTTCTGCATTAAAAAGACACTCAGTCAACATGGCTGGCTGAATCATGAGTAATAATTGGGAGGCTAACAAGAAAAGCTCTATGTCAGGCCAGCATGAGCTATACAGCAAGCCATGTGTCATACATTAATTAAAATTAATGTGTCTACTAGTCTTGAATTATAACCCTACTGTATGCAGCATAGGCTACAGTTACTGATCAAATTCAAAATTTTTTAAGTGAAAAATAATTATCCAGTTATAGGAATAAGTACAAAGCAGCAGCTATAGACTGGGATAAAAATTAGGTGAACCAAAATATTACTAAGTTAATAAATATACATTCATAAGTTTTACCTATTGTTTACAATATAATGCTAAATAAGTATGTTTCTTGGGAACTCCTTATATCCTAATAGTATCATAGTTTCCTGAAATTTTGTCTCATGAATGACACTGCTACCTTAGACAGTATGATTACAATCATCTACTCTTCAAGAATATATTTGGGGCATTGAAAGGTGGTTCAAAGGGTAGATCTGCCTACCACACACAACTGGTTATCTGAGTTCAATCCCCAGAACCCACCTACACTTATGGGAATGCTGACTCCAACCGATCTCTCTATATGTGTGCCATGGCAACACATGTGCACAAACTAACACATGCACACATACACACATAATAATAACAAAAAAGAGTTTAACTTAATATATATATAATATTTGGATCATAATTCCCTTAAGGGAGTCATTATACTTTGTAATAGTCTAACATGTTCTTGAAAGACATAAAAATAATTAAATCATACTAATTTTTCATCTAATTAGCTACATATTAATCACCTACCTGCATTTCTAATTTATTTGCAATTATTTCTTTAGGAAAATTTGTGCAAATTTTCTTTTTAAACCATGCAGAGTTTCCAGGTTTAAAAGCAGCATTCTCCTGTTATTTCCAAAGGCTCCATCTTTTAGTCTGTTGTGAATAGACCTCAGTTCTCCTCATAAAATGTACTATAGTACATGTGCAGTCAAAATAATGAAGTTTGAAAAGAAATTGGGGTGAAGTGGGGGACTTGGGGGTAGAGAGGGGTGTCAATACAATGCCAATATTATTTTCAAAACTAAGAATAAATAAATTAAACTGATTAGTTATAGGTGTATATTATAAGTGGACCAAGAAAGCGAAAAGTAAATCTTATGTTACAGACAAATTTTTAAAAGTTAGAATTCAGTTACAAAACTCCGTAAACATCTTTTGTATAGAAGTCCACTCTCTATAATATGCAATATCTAGTATAAATAACCCTTTCTTCATATCTATCATTTACTATTTTTAAAAAATATTAGGAATCCAAAGATGATTATTGTTATAGCAAAAGAAAAGATAGCATGCCTGCTGGTTTTCACAATCAATAAGACATTAAATTTTTTTCTAACAAGAAAATCATATTAGGGTAATATTTGAAAATACAATTCAATTTAGTTCTAAATCAAATAATATTAGAAAAATCAATCAGCTCTATGAATAGAGAAAAATAATCTTTATTATTAATAAAAGGTAAGTAGTGTTAGGGGTTATGTAAAGAGACAAAATTATGCCATTGTAAATTAAGCAAAACTAAGAGAAAACTGTTTCCAAAATAGCTTTTTGTTGTATAACTCCAGAAGACATTCCATTCCCTTGATCACTTGAAAGGAAGCTAAGTTTGAAGGCTGATGTTGAAAAGGCTGCGGAACAAAGCTTTACCGGGAAAGCTCCCCTAACAATGTGGGTTTCAGCAGAGACAGGAACGATTTATCCCATACGTGTAAGTTCACTCTGCTGCTGCTGCTGCTGTAAACTGCCAGAATCTGTGGTCACCAGAAGGGTGCTGACCTGAATCTTTTGTGGTTTGGGTAGTTGGTAAGGGAAGATCTCTGTTAATGATGGACAGGACCGTGACTTGGGTGGGGGACCCTGCACAGTATCCAATGGAGAAAGTGAGCTGACCACGACCAGGCATCCAATGGCCTCTGCTTCCTGACAACTGACACAGTGTGACCCCACTGTAATGACTGTAAAGAGCATCACATAACTTGAACTGGCCCACAAATAAACATTTTCTTCCCTAAACTGCCTTTGTTTTTTTTTTTTTAATCATAGCAACAATAAAAGAAACCAAGGCTTATTACTGCAAAGTCCTTTAAGAAAGCTAAACTTCCACCTGTAAATCTGCTGACATCCCTGAAGAACTACCTCTTCACATAAGGGCTTACCATTCAGTCTGAAAGCAGTCCAGAGTTCTGGTCATTTCCATTTTGATCAGGAAATTACAGAGAAAGTCTTCTATGGCTTCGTGTACTACACGTCTTGAAGGAAGAACTGTTTTCTGCTCCTGAAATTCAAGTGCACAATTATTCATTATGCAGATATCCAGGTTTTTATTAAGGGAACAGGTAGCTGTTCAATTACTCATTTTGTAGTAACTTTTTCCTTAAATATTATGTATTGTCCTAAAAACTAGGAATAAAACATTCGTGAAACAAACATTTCTATTCCCAATGCAATAGTTTAGTAGGTAGAAACATAATATGGATAACCAGCTGTGTGTGTGTATTCCACACACTCTGACAAACAGTATCTATGAATATCAGGGCAGACTCTCAAAGACAGGGGAATGCCAATCTGTGGTTAATGTGTGTGCAGAGTAGTGTACTGTGCGCGAAATGTCACAGAGGAAGATTTCACTGAAAGAGTGAGATCTGGGCCATAATCACAAAGATCTCAGCCCAAATACTGACAATGACAAAAGATCAAAAGCCTTACTCCAAGTTCTCAAAGGATCAAAATCAAAATCTCAAAACAAAATTCTGTCAAAAGAAGTTCTTTTTATGTTTAAAACACATTTGAGGGACTAGTTTGGTCCTATGCTTGTTCCCTGTCCAACTGGAGTTGGTAAGCTCCCATTAGCTCAGGTAAACTGTTTCAGTGGGTGAACCCATCATGGTCTTGACCCCCTTGTTCATATTCTCATTCCCTCCACTCTTCGGCTGAACTTTGGGAGCTCAGTCCAGGGCTCCGGTGCAGGTCTGTTTCCATAAGTTGCTGGATGAAGTGATATTCTGCATGGCTGGGGCAGACTGAGGGGCTGCTGGCAGTGGCACCAGGATTTATCCCTACTGCATGTACTGGCTTTTGGGGGAACCTATTCTCTTTGGATGGATAACTTGCTCAGCCTAAATATATAGTAGGGAAGGCCTTGGACATTCCACAGAGCAATGTGTCCTACCCTCTCTGAGGAGTGGATGGGGCTTGGATGGGAGGGTATGTGGAGAGAATGGGAGGAGAGGAGGGAGTGTGAACTTGGACTGGTATGTATAATGAAAAAAGACATCTTTTAAAAAAATAAATAAATAAATACAAAAATGCATTTGATTCACTTGTTTTATTCTTAAAAAGAGACTTATTTATGAAAAATAAAATATAAAACATTTCAGAGTTCATTTCATTCCACAAAATAGGCAATATTGTATATTTCTTAAGTATGAAATTTTAGATATAATAATGTCAGTTGTGTAGGTTTTCATTATGAACAGACAAAGCATATTTATTAGAAAAAGGATTATTACAAAAGGCGCAGATGTGTCTCACTAGGAGGAGTGAAGTCACTGGAATTCCAAAGTCTAAACTCCTATAGTCCTTAAAGACATCTGTAAAAGACAAGTTGAGTCACCAACACATCATGTGATCAACTACAGAGCTGAGACCACAAAAAAATGGAATAGCCAGTGATGCAGACCTCCAAAAGACTTCCTTCCATTTACTGAGGAGGTTCTGGAGTTCTGTGTACACACACAGCGCTCACATTCAAAACACCAATGTTCTAAGACTTCTTAACAGGGTTCTATTTTTTAAAAACTCATAAACAAATTAGCCTTCTAAAGAACTTTACACAGTTTATCCCTCCAAAGTGAAAATTGGGTGAAAATGAGATAGATACATTGGACAGTGAATTGTAAAGTATCATTATACTTAAAATTCTGAAAAGATTAGTACAAACTTCAGGATACAGAAAGGTTTATTAGAAAAGTAGACTGTATTACACATACGGAAGGCCTAGATCAGTCCCATGGGGGCCACACAGCTATTGGCCTAATGTTCATGATTTTCCACGAGCTTGGTTCAGCTGTCTCTGTAGATGTCTCCTTTATACTCTAAACCTCCCTTGCTTATATATTCCTTTCTCCCTCTATTCTATTGGATTACTGAAGCTCGGCTTGGTGCTTGGTTGTGGATCTCTGTGTCTGGTTTCATCAGTCACTGGATGAGGGCTCTATGATGACAGGGTAGTCACCAATCTGATTACAGGGAAAGGCCAGTTCGAGCGGCACCCTCTCCTCTATTGCTAGAATCTTAACTGGGGTCATTATTATGGATTCTTGGGAATTTCCCTAGCACCAAGTTTCTCCCTAACCCCATAGTGGCTCTCTCTATCAAGACATCTCTTTCATTGCTCTCCCACTCCATACCTCTCCCCCTTGTCCATCCTATTCCCTCATGTTCTCATCTGCCATTCCAGTCCCTTTATGATCCTTCTTGTGTGGAGACAGTTGTAAAGCTCTCTGTGAGGCACCTAATAGTAGGACCCGGATCTATCCCTGGAGCAAGAGCTAGCTTATTGGAGCCCATTCTCCATGGAGGGATGCCATGCTCAGTCTTAATACAAAGTGGGGGGAACTTGGTCTTGCCCAAACTTAATGTGACAGACTTTGTTGACTCCCCATGGGAGTCCCCTACCCATTGGAAGGAGCAGATGAGGGGTTGGCAGGGAGGGGGGGATGGAGGAGGAGTAGGATGGAGAAGTGCAGTGCGGATGGGATGTAAAATTAAACTTAAAAAATAAATAAAAATTTAAAAGAAGAAAAGTAGATTGTGGGCAACTGCAAACACTCAGTCCTCCACAGTGTCTACACATGTGTAAACTTAACTGTATTCTGAGACCTTATGTGATTGTAATTATCTGCTCTCTCTCCTTCAGGGCAGAAGTCCTCAGAGAATACATCCACATTTTTCTTTTGTATGACTTTTCTCTCTTTTCTCTTTTTCTAAAACTCATTGTATAGCAAGATGAATATCCCATACTCCATTTTCGCATTTCCTAAGCAATGTTTCCCTGCTGTGGTGGACAGTGGAAATCTATTCAGCATACACACATCCAAACCAGAAACCCAGCAGAAACACAACTAATGACGGACAGCAACACCACGGTGTAGGTGTCTTCCAGTGCTGCTGGCCACGTGATTACTTTCAACCCAAGCAGTGACGTGCTGGCTTCTTCAGGAAAGTACACCTAGCATTTCATGATCAGGAAGGAAGGCCATTCCACCTCCCTACCATTGCTGGAAACATGCTGGGCTGACCAGGAAAAGCCAAACACTGATGACCTCCTAAAGTTTGCTCTTAGAGGCGTTGATAGCACCTAATTTAAAATCTATCTATAGATTTAAATCTATAAGCTTGGAGATTCATTTTCAACCCATTTTATTCTGCAAAGTCCACCAACCTACAAATAATAATTTGTAAAATGCTTCACTTTCTCCAGTTATTAACATAGAAATAAGCAGATGTGTTCTAGAATTTTAGAGTCCAGCAGGAGCATGTAGTTGACTTTAAAAGAACAATAATAAAACTTGGCAAATAGTGACAGTTCTTAAAGCCCTATCTGCTAACCAGGGTAAAGCATGCACAAGTTCCGCCATGGTTAGCAGTAAGTCAGCGATCCCACTGAAATCAGGAACAAGGCAAGGTTTCCACTCTCTCCATATCTATTCAATATAGTTCTTGAAGTCCTAGCTAGAGCAATAAGACACCAAAAGGAGATCAAGGGGATCCATATTGGAAAAGAAGAAACCAAACTCTCACTGTTTGCTGATGATATGATAGTTTACGTAAGCGATCACAAAAATTCTACCAAGGAACTTCTACAACTCATAAATTACAAATACTCAGTAGTAGATTTATTCCCTACTTTTTTTGCTCAACTGGAAATGTTACATAAAAAGTACAGGATATTTATAGAGAACTGTATCCAAGGTAAAAGAATTGTCATAGTTCCAAATAGTCCCTTTTAAAAGTTCTGTACAAAACTGAACAAAGATGCTCAGTCCTCCTAGTTGCTTTGACATTTTTAAGAAATGAAAAATGGAAAGTTGGGACTGGGATTTATCCATAGTGCTTAAACTAGTCTCTAGGAGCACATTCTTTTTAAAGGGATATCTTGCTCAGCCTGGATATGGGAGGAGCGCCTTGGTCTTGCCTCCAAAGTGAAGTACCAGACTTTGTTGACTCCCCATGAGACGTCTTACCCTTTCTAGGAGTGGATGGGGAGTGGTGTGTGTGGAAGGAACAAGAGGAGAGGAAGGAGTGGAAATGGGGATAGCTATGGAAAAGAAAAGAATTAATTAAAAAAGAAAAAATGCAAAATTCAGGTAAAATTTGAAACCCACAAAAAATTCTGTCAGGGCTACAGAAATGGTTGAAGGAGTATTCACTACTCTACCAGAAGACCCAAGTTCAATTCCCAGTACCCATGTGGGGTGGCTCACAACCACCTGTAACTCCACCTCCAAAGGACCCATGCCTTCTTCTGGTATCTGCAGGTACCTGTCCTCATGTGCACATACCCACACAGACACATACACATAATTAAAAATAAATCAATTTAAAACAATTTGTTATAAATATACAATTTAAATGATTATGGTAGAAACCAGTAACTTGGACTATCCTTCCTAAAACTATTTTTAAACATTATGTAACAATATCTGACCCTCCATAATTAATGTCATTGGAGATGCAGAAAGAGCTAAGGACAGTGTGACTGGGGTCGTGTCATTGTGGTATAGTATTTACTAGAAAAGAAAAGCTGTATAATTGCTAGGTTAATGACTCAATATTATTTCTGAAAATAACCATTCATTATGTAATAACAAATGCTTCATTCATTCTCTTTTTCAGTAAATGTAAAAGTTTATTTTTACATAATATGTATAAGAGAATGAATTAGGAAAACAGAAAGAAGAATAGAAAAGCATCCTAAAGGGAGGGCGTTACCTGTAGTTTCTAAAAATGCCCACGAAGCTGCTACAAAGTGTGTGCATGCATGTTCGACCCTCAGGAGGATTTACACATTGCTAAATTATCCAAAAATAATCTACTCACTTGGACCCAAAAGCCTACTGAAAAAAAAGGTAGATTTAGATATAGTTGGAAAATTAGTCTGAAGTATACCAAAAGTGAAAGGCCAGAGAAATAGAAGATTCAAAAAGATAAGAAATCCAGGCCCACTCAGGGCCTCCGCAGGCAGGAAGCCAGCAGGCCTTTGGGAGCCCTAGGGCGTTGCCACTGAGATAAACAGGTGTATGGTGCAGCAATGGGAGAGAAGGAGAAGTCTTAAGGTTCATAGAGGGAACCCATACTGAAGACTGAAGATACAGCAACAGTGAGGAACAGGATAATATGGCAGCCTACACTGCCACCTGGTGCCAGGTAACTTCCGGGCCTGTGCTGCTGCCAAGCACCCTGCCTGAGTTTGTGACCCTACTAGAGCCAGGGTCCATGTTAACGTCCATGGCCTTTATTAGCACCAAGGACCATACAGATGCCCGAGGTCTGGGCCACCACCTGAGGCCAAGCTGATGTCCAAGGACCACGCTACTGCCAGGAACAAACTAATCTGGGTGGCCTGCACTGAGGCCGTGGTCCATGCTGGAGCTGCAGCCAAGGGCCATGTGTGGTTCTATTGCCCAACTTCAGCCAGATTCTATGATGATGCCCTTGCTCTGTTACTGCCAGTGGCCACAGGACAGCTGGATCTGGTGGCCTGGGCACAGAAGCGGTCCTGCCCCTCGCTGGTCAACTTAGCAGGTTAGTGGCTCCTCTGCTGGGAAAGCCGGCCCTAACTCTCAATGGAGAACTCCCCCGCTCTTCACCAGCTGC
>LOEQ01003577.1:5636-25448 GCA_001685075.1 Bramus lutescens | reverse complement strand
CCACGGGTCCCCTCGGTGCCGCACGGTCCCCACGGAGCCCCTCGGCGCCCCAAGGTGCCCTACGGACTGGCGTGGCAACTCTCGCGAGATCGCCGGACCCTTCACCCCCCTCCCCCACTAGCCGAGGACCTGAGGGTCGGCGCCTAGCCCTCTGTGTGTCCATAGTTGCTATAGCAACGCGTTGCCTAGTTACCCCCAGACGCTCCAGGCAGCTTGTAGAAAAGAATAGATGCCACAAACCCAGCCCAGCTACTTAGATTGCATTTTTAACCCAGGCTACTTATTGGGGGTTTTGATTTAACTTGGTTTGGCCTTGAGCTTTGACCCCGTTCTTTCTCACTTTCCTTCCCAATTTTCACATCTAAACATCATCAGTCCTCATTTTTTAGATGTGTAGAGAACCCCCAAATGTTCTAGTAGGTACAGACTTAAGAAAGGGCAGAATACTTGTCTCTCTATCTAGAGGAAGGGAGGAAATTCTAGAAAACATTATTGGCCAACTGAGATGTCAAATGTCCCTCATACCCTTGGCGATGAAGAATGAAGGTGCTCACCTGTATTACACGCTTTCTAGCAATCTTTTAATGCGTTTAATATGGACATATTTTTTGACTTTGGCTTCTTACATACAGACCTGGAATAGTTCCAGTGGCCTCAAATTGCGACATTGATTTTCGCTGAGGTATACTCACATCCATAAAAATTATGAGCTACCTATAGCCCTAACATAAAGTTTAACATGATATTTGGGCTGGGGAATGTAGTTAAGAGCTAATGTGCTTCCTCTGGAGGAAAAGGGACAGAGAGGAAGGGGAGGAGATGAATGGCACAAAGGGACAAAGAGGAGAAACAGAAGGGATGGAAGGGGAAGGGAGAGAATTGGCTGATTTGTCCAGTCACGTGTTTGTTGCTGTGACCGATATATACATAGGCGTCATAAGTATGTATATAGGCATCGTTAGGACCATCTTCCGTTCAGGTTCTTTTTATTCCACATTCCTTGATGAATTCCAGTTGGTAACTACATAAAAGTTTCCATTTCTAAACAGAGGGCGAGACAGAGGGAGAGTAGAGGCAGAGAAAGAGAAGAGAGAGGGAGAAAGACAGACAGACAGACAAACAAGAGGAAAATTGTTAACTTCCTATTAGATGATTGAGAACCAGAGTGTTGGAAGCCATAAGTAATCAAGAGCCCATTTCCATCACAGCATAGCTGTGGCCCCACCACTAACTATCTGTAGGCCTCAGCTTCATTTGTAAGCTAAAAATAGTGCCGCCTACCTCAAATGGTTGCTATTAGCTGTAAGTCAACAAAGCATTAGGAACCCATTTAGAGCGAACAGCAATAAGAAATATGAGCTCTTTATGTTAAACATGTTTGTCTTGGTTTTGAGTTTGAGGATACAGGACACAATGATATCTAAACAGTTCAAGTTGTTGTCATTTTCTCACATCAAACATTCTGAGTGCTCATTAAATGTGTGGAAATGGAAATGCAGGAGAGATATTCTGAAAATGGGGGATCCGTTGACTTAGAGGTAGTTTGTTCTTCATTTCGAATGAAGCATGGCCTCAGCTAGCAAGATACTTAGCTATAAACTGAGACCTGAAAAGTAACCTGGGTAAAGCGTAGTCAGAGTCATGCACTGTTGATGTCTAGAAGAATAAGCAGAAATGTGAGACCTGCAGGGGACAATCTCATGGCGCTTCTAATGTTTAGTGTATTTTATCTGCTACAAAGTCTCTGTTGTCTTTGATCAAGCTCTTCCTCATTGTTTTAGGTAAATTAATCTTCCTGTTCTCTTATAAAGACTTTTAAAATCTGTCTACCTAGATTAAGTGGAAAAACTCAAAAGTAAAATATATAGAGTTCTTTACCAGCACTCAGAAGGCAGAGACAGATGGATCTCTGAATTTGACGCTAGTCTGGTCTACAAAGTGAGTTCCAGGACAGCCAGAATGGTTACACAGAGAAACCCTGTCTCGCAAAATAAAAAAAAAAGAGTTCTCATCATTTCTTATATATCAGATATTTTCTGTAAGTAATACAAATAAATTTTGCCTATTTTATTGTGACTGTGAAGAGCCCAGATTGAATATTTGTAAAAAAAAAAAACAACTAAAAAGCTTAATATAAAATAATTGCTATAAAGTAAAGCACAATTCTTATAGAAAAATAGTCGGCACTTGGACATAAGAAATGGGTTTTTATGACAGAGTAATGAAATACAAACTATAGCCAGTATTAAATGTGTAAGATAGAGAAGTCAGATATACTTGTCAAAATAAAGAAGAAAAAGAGATATTTTTACAGCCTCCAAAATATGTGAGTCTCATTATTCCAGGCTTTCAAATAACCAAGGTATTAGCTGAGTTACTAATCCATTTATGTCCATGTAGTTGATTTCAAATTTTAAACTCATCCAAGATGTGTTGCCTATTACATTTGAAAGTATGTTCACAGAGACCTGATCAGTAATGTTTCGAAAAATTCAAATGAAAAGCACTTTTAGCATTTGTGTAATCTCTTTGATATCTACAGTGGATAAGCAATGCTTTAAAGAACAATTTGATAAAAAAAATAACAAACATCAAAAAGATAATGCTTTCAGATTTTAGAAAAAGAAGGAATCTGTGATGACTGCTACTTTTTTAGAAGTCCTGTGTCTTTGCAAAGAATGCTGTTGAAGGCTACCTTGCTATGTTCTGGAATTACTAGGCTGTAGATACTGCTTTAATTTAAAGGGGTGGGAAAACCTTACTAAAAGAACACACACACACACACACAAACCTTTAGATTACAATAGTGGTTTGACATATATATTTTTATACTATAGAAGGTCTTTTTTGGTATATTTTACATGCTTCCTTAAAGTGGGGATGAAATAAAAGAAGCCTCAGCATTTTTGATGAGTGAGCAGGAAACTTCTTTTTGCTTTGCTCCCGAAAGAGGTAAACAATGAAAACATCAGAGACAGGCAAGCTGAAGCAACAATTACAAAGGACAACAAATGTGATCTCCTCCCAGCCTAAATGCCCCATTTATGCAAAAGTGAAATTATTTTTAAAAGCAAAACCAGAAAGCAATCTGGTAGTGAATACACTCTGTGCATGCGTAGTTTCAAAGCAGAAAATACTCTCATGCAAATACATTGCAAAGTACAATTCAATTATCAATGATAACGGCATTCACTTGCTACCACTACAGCCCAAGCCATTTGCTGATGCCCTTTAAATACCAGTAGCTTTCTTGTTTTCATTCAAAACTTCACAGTAAGTGGTAGTCAGGTTTAGGATTTCTGAATTCATAGAAATAGTAGTAAATGTGCTGAAAATCACCATTTTTCCCACCACACACAACATATTTTCCCTTTTTGCACTAGCCTCCATTTGAAAATCCATTCCTCCTGTATTTTTTCTCTCTGTAATTGAAACAGAGTTAGTCAGTTCTCTGTCGTGAGAAACATGTGACACAAGCTTGACCCAAAAAAACTTCTCATTTCTTTTGGCTACAGCAAAAACCTCTGGTTTCCAATATAATTCTTGGTTTCTAGTTCTTTCAAATTAAAAGGAATGAGGGCTTCATGGGAAAAATAGATGATTCTAGGCCTTGCTCAGGAAAGTACAAAAGAACTCTGAAGAAATTTTACAGGACCAGAAGGAAAAAACTCTCTTCTGCTAAAAAGAAAAATATAATCACAATGATAGAGCTTTATCAAAAAGATCCAGCCATCCATTGAAGGAGTTATAGTGGGCAAAGTCAAGCCAACTGTTAAAGTTAATAAAACAATGTTAGAATATAAGCCAAAGTACAAAATCAATATCTGAGTCATTCTGTTATTAGTAAATGCTTAAATAAACAAATAAATGAGAGAGATGGAAAAGAAGTTTATGAAGAACACTTACAAAAAAGTGAATAAATCCATAAAAACACAAAATTGGGAACAATGAATACAACAGAAGGTCAGTATGGAGAAAAAAAGTCTGAAAAAAACAATGTAAGACAGGAAGTCTACAAATACACATACCATTGACTTTGTTTTGGGTTGGTCATTTGCTGCTGGGAGGGTACCTACCCTTAAGTGTGGTTAATATACCCAGAGAGACTTCATTGGTAAGAACTAATTTTTTATGTGTGTGTGAGCTGATGTCACTTGGAGGTAGCTTCCAGGTTGAGGATGTCACTGTGCACACCTTAATTGTGGGTTACACAAAGGAAGTCCTACAGAAAACAGTTTAGAAATGTGGGGTTTTGTTACTTACACTTTTAATTAGGATACTACTGGAAATAAATGCAGATACATGCATACACAAATGTATATTATCTATATGTATCATATATCACTATAAATAAATGCTGATATATATATATATATATATCCTACCTGTGTTAAGCTTTTTGGCTATCAAATTCACTCCTTTTAAACTTCTTCTATACATGTTCTCCCATATTTTTCTCCATGCTTATGTGTGGCAAATATGGCTCCTCTGTTTAGTGGAAGGCCGCTTGTTTGTTTCCCAGCCGTCCAGACTCCAAAATAACCACACAGAAACTGTATTAATCAAATCTCTGTTTAGCCCATTAGCTCGAGCTTCTTATTGGCCAACTCTTATATATTAATTTAACAAATTTCTATTAATCTGTGTATTGCCATGAAGGTGTGGCTTACCAGGTAAAGTTCTGGCATCTGTCTCTGGTGGAGCTACATGGCTTCTCTCTGACTCTGCCGTCTTCCTCCCAACATTCAGTTTAGTTTTCTCTGCCTAGCTACATTCTGCCTTAATTTAGGTCCAAAGCAGTTTCTTTATTAATCAATGGCAATCATAGCACACAGAGGTAAATCCCATATCACTCTGTGTCCTTTCAGATTTGTGCAGAATAAACCAGATGGCAAGTCTTATTAGTCATGTCCTCAGTTTCTCTACCCAGCTGCGTAATATGTAGGTGTGGCATGGTAAATCAGAAAGAGAACCTCCGTCTACCGTAAGCTGCTTCTTGTCACAGTGCCACATCACAGCAGCAGAGAAAGCACTGAGTAAGACAGCAGTCAAGGATCTCACAGTGTGGCTACTTAGATAGCAAGTCCTAGCTCTCCAGAAGAAGAGGACCGTTCATTTTCTGTGTCCTGTAATGTTTCCTGCTTTCTCCAAAAGTGGAGGACTTTTGACCTTCTCTTGATTTCTCTTGGCTTCTGCTTATGCCAATGTCATGTGGCCTTCTACATCACCCTTGTAGCATGCAGGAGGCTATGGCAAATATGTTCATGCTGTTTGCTACTTTCCATGTAATTTAGGTCTTTTGTTCTGGTCCATAAGTCTCACATCTTCTTCTGTTTCTTTAAAACTGAAACAAGTTAAGTTTGTTTCCAAATAGTAATACAACTTCTAAGTCTTTGTACTTCATAGAACCCTATCTACAAAAAGGAGTATCTATTTTACAAGGTTAAGGTGACATATTTATCTTTTTACTTTTTACTTTTTCATATGCACAAATACCTTGTTGAAAATTTTTCATTCAATTTGAATTTAAAAACATATGTCCATAAGAGTTGAGTCTATTCTCTGATGTATTATTCAGGAGAAATTATATTTAACCTTCCCCATATAATATAACTATATAACCTACTACATTAAAATTCATGTATATACAACTTTAATAGATTTCCATAATTTAGTTTATGCTTAATATTTTTCCTTAACAAAGACTAAAGTAAATCTTGTCACTTTTATGCTTACTGCTATTTAAATTTATATTTAAAATCTTTCATCCTTTTGTTTTTGTGTTTCCTAAATGTATAACATTATCACAAGCCTACACTTATCAAATTCTATTACAAACTTTTTTTACATTTATATTCTTGCTATTGACTTTGCTATTTTTTGCAATGGAAAGTTTCAGTTAATTATATCTATATTATCTCCTGTATCTTTAGGACTTATGATTTTTCTTATCTTGTCAAATCTCAAATCATATAAATATCTTTCTTAATATTCTTTCAAATTTCTTGATTTTTAATTCCATCTTTGGACTTTTATTTACCTGTAGTTTAATTTTTTTGTAAAAGATAAAGTAGATCCCATTTCTCCCCAGGCAGTTTGCCAGACATACCAGAAATATTTTTGAAACCATACTTACTTTCTCATTAAAAAATCATTATGCCTATTTTTTATTTAAACGAATACTTGCTTACAGACTTTCAAGGTGTTTACCAGTTTCTATAAACATACCATATTGATTTGTGATCAATGATTTTTGATAGATTTTATATTGAAATATTTGGAAAGACAAGTTCTTTTCCTTGTTCCTTTCGAATACTTTCCTAGCTTTCTATGGTTGATAAGAATTAACTTTAGTTGATAAAAGCTTCTCACCACCCACTTCAGGGTTCTAACTAACACCAGATTAAATTTAGATATTTATTCTAGGTAAATTGACTTCATAATTATGTTACTCTATTTAAAGACATAGTAGATTTTTCTATTTGTTCAATCAAATTTCATGCTTTCCAATCAGATTTTACATTTCTCCTATGAAATATTTCTATCTAAAGCAGTTAAAATACCATAAAAATAATTTACTCTGTACCGTGAAAAAATATTGAACAGGAGGGGAGAGACAGGGAGGGGAGCAGACAAAAATGTAGAGCTCAATAAAAATCAATAAAAAACACTGAACAAAGAGAGATCCTCACTTAAATATCTTGCTTGTAGCCTTCAATTATTATGATGACCTCTTTGATTAAGATAATTTATTCTGTCCTGTGAAGCACTTGTGCTACTTAATTTCAGTTGACTAATTTAATAGTGACTAAATTTTAGTGTCTTCTCAAAACTAAATTCTATTTAATTTTTCTGTTGTATCTCATTTCTAATCAATATATCTATATTGGCTACTTCCTCTTGTTAAAGTACAAATTAAGAAATAAGTAGCAAAGAAATATGGTCCTTTCAGATTAAGATTAACTAAATTAATATTACAATTGACCATGTCACATTATCTTTTTCTGCTGCACAGCCATTAACTAGTCTCAATATTTTACCTTCTTTATGTTTGTTCTATTTTTTGTTATTTCTTTGAGAATTTCAATGTACTTCTCCCTTCATTTTAGAGATTCACATCTGTCAGCATCTAGGAACACCTTAGCCCAGCCCTTTAGGAACCTGACACAATAAATGCCGTGCACCATGGATTATGCCTGAATGCATGGCCAAGAGTACCCTGTCCTTTTAAGAAACATGCTTTGTACATGTGTTGCAAGTTCTCTGATTTACCCATTTCTTTGCAGAAGCTAGAAAGTTCCCATAAAAGTTTGGGATTTGGTTTTGTGGGCCTGTCTCCTACCCGAATTCCAACAACCATTTCCCACCTCTCCAACATAGTATATTTTCTGTATTTCTTTTCTACATCCATCAAGACAAATTTATGCTGTGTATATAATCTTGGATGTCTGATCTTCTACTAGTGCTGTTGACTTACCATTCAGTTTAAAGCCTCTCCCAGAGGCTATCAACTATGAATAGCTCCTCCGCTAGGGGTGGGACTTCATGCCTATCTCCTTTCTCCACACTGGGATTTGGTCAAGCTTGAGTTTGTACAGGCCTTATGCATACTCTCACAAACACCATGATGATTTTGTTATTATAGCTTTGTATTATAATTTGAAATCTGTGATGGTGGTAAGTCCAGCAGTTTTTGTATTGTTCAGGAAAGTTTTGGCTGTCCTGGGCATGTTGGATTTCCATATAAATTTAAGATTTTTTTTTCAATTTATGTAAGGAATTGTGTTGAAATTTTGATGGGAAATACATTGACCTGTAAACTTCTTAGGTTAGGATGACAATTTTCACCATGTTAAGCCTATCAATCCATGGGTATGTAAGGTATTTCCATCTTTTGGTATCTTCTTCAATGTTTCTTTTTTTCAAAGTTTTAAAGTTTTTATTGTATAAGTTTTTCACTTACATGGTTTATTGCAAGTGTTTTTTGTTTTGTTTTAGGCTGTTATAAATGGCATTGTATTCCTATTGTGTGTGTATTTCATTTATACATAGTGAGGCTACTGATTTTTGTTTACTAATTTTATATCCTGATACTTTGTTGAATGTGTTTTTTTTTTTTGGTGGGTTCTTTAGGGTCTATTTCGTATAGATTCATACCATCTTCAATTATATTACCAAAACTTTGGTCTTTGAGGGAAGGAAATAGGTTCAAAATATAGTAATATGTTACCAGAGTGCCCACACTAATGTCTGGCTCTAGCAGGAATGTCCACTCATATTAAGAAAAAAATCAATATATAGAAAGAAATCAGGGGAAGATCAACTTGTTTGCTATTCTGGTCAAAACAAGGGGGAAGTTTTTAATCTTTTTCTGCTGTGGGGACCCAAAAATGTGAGCTGACTCCACCTTGTCTGAAGGTTAGAGGGTCTGAGTTTACTTTTGTTCTTTCAAAGTTGTTGAAAAAAGATTTGACTACAAAACAAGATATTTTGACCTACGGTGTGTTTACTTGATGTTTTGGACATTAAAATGGCCCATAGAGGTGGATCCACTTCATTCTGACCAAAGGTGAACCGTACTTCTGCTCCTTCTTTTAAAATAGAAGGTTTGACTTAGGGAGTGGCTGCCTACAGGATACTTGGTCTAGGGTGTGCTCACTGTCCCAAACATCAGGAAATAGTGGCTTGATGCCTGGAGTGTTAAAGCAAGTAATTGTTCTCGTTGTCCTTTTTGCCATGTTAAAGCAGTGTTTTGCCTTCTTTGCCCCCCCATTTTGTGTTAGGGTATAAATGATGAACTCAATATTCAGGATGTGCTGCCTTGCCCTCTTGTTACTTATTCCATGTCTCTCTGTTTCTGTGTTTCCTTCTTATCTCTGTACCTCCTACCTAACATTTCTAATCCTTATGCCCCTATCCTGGAACATATAAACATGTTGTGGCAAGAACACGGCAAAAGTCACCCCCAAACAGTGACTCATGATATTCTACCTTTCCAATTACAACTTTAGGGGTGGGAATGAAAAAATATAAGAGAGTCGTGGCTAGCGCTGCGGCGGCGACGGGCGTGTGTGTTTATATATACACACACATATATGTCCTGTAGTCAGCTGCAGCGCGGGGGCGGCACACGGCAATAGAAGGCGCCGGAAGTGTCCGTATCGAGGGGCAGTGGGAGAGGGGCCACCAAGGCAAGCCAGTCAGCGGAGCTTTTCTCTTCGGCCAGACATGGACTTCAGGGAAATCCTCCTGATCGCTTCCAAAGGACAAGGTGTCAATCACGTACCGAAAAGGTACAGTTTGGCAGTGGGGCCTCCCAAGAAAGACCCAAAAGTGAAAGGTGTCCAGTCGGCAGCTGTGCAAGCTTTCCTTAGAAGGAAAGAAGAGGAGCATAGACAGAAAGCCTTAGAAGAGAAAAGGAGGAAAGAAGAACTAGTGAGAAAACGAATTGAGCTCAAACATGACAAGAAAGCCAGAGCTATGGCCAAGAGGACAAANAGCCTTAGAAGAGAAAAGGAGGAAAGAAGAACTAGTGAGAAAACGAATTGAGCTCAAACATGACAAGAAAGCCAGAGCTATGGCCAAGAGGACAAATGACAATTTTCATGGCTACGATGGGATTCCTGTGGAGGAAAAGACAAAGAAGAGGCAGATAGCGGAAAGCCGCCCAAACCAGGGAACTGACCCAGAGTATGAGGTGGAGGAGGAAGAGTTCCTAGACTACAGTCAGGATGAGTTAGAGCAGGAATTCGAGGAGGAGCAAGAGCCTCTCAAAGCTGAAAGCAGACCAAAGGCCCCCCTTAAAAGTGCCCCTCCACCCATGAACTTCACTGACTTACTGAGGTTAGCTGAGAAGAACCAGTGGAGATCAAGGTAGCGAGGAAAGCCGAAGAGCGTCCCATGACTGCAGAGGAACTTAGGGAACGAGAGTTTCTTGAACGAAAGCATAAGAAAAAGAAACCTGAGACTAATGCCAAACTACCTCCACCCATGTCCAAAAGGACCCCCTCTCATAGAGACAGTATGGGCACAAAACCCAGCAAGGGTTCTGGGGACAGGCAGCCTTCTTCCAAAGGATTGCTGTCTCCTCATGCTGAGAAGAAACCCAGACCCAGCACAGCCAGTGAAAAGCAAGTAGCTTTGTCTTCATCCAAATCCATGCCAGGAGAGAGAACCAAGGCAGGATCTGGCAGTAGCTCCCAGGCCTCACACAATAGACCTGTCTTCAATGGGGCTGGAAAGCCCCACCCCAGCACCTGTTCCCCAAGTATCCCAAAGACTGCTGCTAGTGGGACTCAGAAACCTGCTTCGGAGCACAAAGCCAAAAAGCCTCTTCCTTCTCATCCCAGCCATTCCAAACCTGGGCCCACAGTCTTCTCACACAACAAAGCCAAGAGTNAGAGTATGAGGTGGAGGAGGAAGAGTTCCTAGACTACAGTCAGGATGAGTTAGAGCAGGAATTCGAGGAGGAGCAAGAGCCTCTCAAAGCTGAAAGCAGACCAAAGGCCCCCCTTAAAAGTGCCCCTCCACCCATGAACTTCACTGACTTACTGAGGTTAGCTGAGAAGAACCAGTGGAGATCAAGGTAGCGAGGAAAGCCGAAGAGCGTCCCATGACTGCAGAGGAACTTAGGGAACGAGAGTTTCTTGAACGAAAGCATAAGAAAAAGAAACCTGAGACTAATGCCAAACTACCTCCACCCATGTCCAAAAGGACCCCCTCTCATAGAGACAGTATGGGCACAAAACCCAGCAAGGGTTCTGGGGACAGGCAGCCTTCTTCCAAAGGATTGCTGTCTCCTCATGCTGAGAAGAAACCCAGACCCAGCACAGCCAGTGAAAAGCAAGTAGCTTTGTCTTCATCCAAATCCATGCCAGGAGAGAGAACCAAGGCAGGATCTGGCAGTAGCTCCCAGGCCTCACACAATAGACCTGTCTTCAATGGGGCTGGAAAGCCCCACCCCAGCACCTGTTCCCCAAGTATCCCAAAGACTGCTGCTAGTGGGACTCAGAAACCTGCTTCGGAGCACAAAGCCAAAAAGCCTCTTCCTTCTCATCCCAGCCATTCCAAACCTGGGCCCACAGTCTTCTCACACAACAAAGCCAAGAGTACAGGTATCAGTCAGACAGACAGCAACACCGACTCAGCTTCTGGACGACCCAGCCCAGGGACAGCTAGGGCCACAGTTAGTTCTGGTGCTATGCCCAGGCGCCAGAATGGCAGCTCCAGCTCAGGACCCGAGCAATCCGTCAGTGGGATCAGAAAGCTGGCCAGCAATCCGCATCCCTCTGGACGAACAGTCAATGGCACAAATGGTCCTGGACGACCTGCCAGCACCTCCACTGGCCCTGGGCGACCCATCAGTGGCCCTGGTGGTTCTGGAAGACCTTTGAGCAGTTCTGGAGGTCCTAGGAGGCCTGTAAACAGTCCACATGACATTCGACGACCACTGAGCAACCAAGGTCCCCCTGGGCGGTCAGTCAGTGGCCCTAGGAGATCTATAAGGGGTTCCATTCAGGCTGGACGGACTGTCAGTTCAGGCCCTGGAAGACCAGTGGGCAGCTTAGGACCTGGACGCACAGTTAGTAGCCCAGGCCTCCCCATAAAACCCAAGTGCACTGTTGTCTCAGAAACAATTTCTTCAAAGAATATTATTANTTCAGGCCCTGGAAGACCAGTGGGCAGCTTAGGACCTGGACGCACAGTTAGTAGCCCAGGCCTCCCCATAAAACCCAAGTGCACTGTTGTCTCAGAAACAATTTCTTCAAAGAATATTATTAATCCGTCAAGCAATGGACAGATAAATGGAATGAAGCCTCTCCCATGTCTGGCTACAGATCCGCCCCAGGTCCTCAAAGGCTCCCCTTCCCGACTGGCTACAAAAGACCTCGAGAGCATGAAGATGATGATGATGATGATGATGATGATGATGATGATGATGATGATGATGATGATGATGACTCAGAAATGGGTGATTTCATCGAAGATGAAGAAGAACCTCAGGAAGAAATATCCAAGCACATTCGGGAAATCTTTGGCTATGACCGAAAAAAATATAGAGATGAAAGTGACTGTGCCTTACGTTACATGGAGAGCAGCTGGAAGGAGCAGCAGAAGGAGGAAGCCAAGAGTTTAAGACTAGGTATGCAAGAAGACTTAGAGGAAATGAGACGTGAAGAGGAAGAAATGAAACGTCGGAAGGCCAAGAAGCTGAAGCAACATTAGTTGCTGCTGAATGTGTGAATCTGGGACCCTACTGCAAGGATTCCTGCCTTGAGACTGAGCAAGCCCTTACCCGTTTAGATAGACACCTGGGCACTCAGGAAGGAATGCATACTGTCCTGTCATCTGAATGTATAGTGTTCTCAGACAGTCCAGGGTGGAATCCGCAATGCAGATGATACGATTCACAGGTGCCGGCTTTGATCATGATGTTCCTTTGCTACTTTAAAAGGAGAAAAAGATTGATGTGTGAGTGGGGCCCTACCCAGATCTCAGTCATACTTGTCTTTAGGAAGGGCCTAGCACTTCTGTGAATGCTGCCAGCAATAAAGTGACCTGTCCCAGTCTATGTTTGAATTGAAAACCCAGGAAAGAGTAGGCTTTATAATTATTACATGAATGTCACTCTTGTGACTTTGACATACAAAATAGAATTATATTGTATTCAGCATTATTTGTGGATTGGATGCTAAGCATTCTTAATTTATATGATTAGGTAATAAAATTTTTCTAAGTTAAAATACAAATTTTCCAGAATAAGAAATATTCTTTTCTAGTTTTCCTTTTGGGCTTCCTGTCACATTGACCTTAGTATGAAGTAGATGAGGCCCTTACTATTCTGTTGATTGTTTTGTTTCTTTGTCTTCTTTTCTTCCTTTTATTAAAGAAAGATGGCTATTTGGATATTAGATTTGAAAGAGTAATGGTTTAAAAAATCAACAAGTGACATGTGTTGTGCCCTCTGCTCTANCATTTGTAGCTTAAATTTCTTAGAAAATGTTAATGACCAAAAAACCAGAAACTAAGTATTTAGTGTATCAAGAAGAGTACCGCCTTCTCCTTTGTCCGTATTGCACTTTGATTTCTAACTATGCACTGTGGTGAAAGTTTTTCCTGTTGCTGGTGATTTACTGAGCTGTGAAACTTCTGTCCTTCTCAAAAGTAAGGCCTACAGACTTTATATCACTTAAGCCTAGAGTCCACCCAGGCTGACCTAGGGTCTGGCTGGAAGGAAGCCATGTCTCAAGGATAGTCAGCAACAGAAAAAGAGATAGGATGCTAGAGACCTGAGGGTTGGAAGCAGTCAGAATTTGGTCTGTGGGGCAATTCCACAGTGAATCTGGCTTCTTCAGTCTTAAGCCATGAGGGATGGGGTGCTGAAGAGGCTGTTCTACAAAGAGCTTTTGCTTTTCAACAGGTCCAGACTTTATGTCTTTTGTCTATGATGTCTTCATTCTTTAAGCTTGAATATTATGAGTGATCATTTTTAGCCTTCCTTTGTGGGACCATTTGACCCAGGCCTTAAAACTTACTCATTTTGAATTGAGTTTCAAACTCAATTCAAAAGTGCAAGGATTAAATTTTAGATGGTATATGACATCCTAACTCACCATGTAGATTTGTTTTTTTGGCTTTGTTGGTGGTAGTTTTTTNGGGGGTGAGACAGGGTTTCTCTGTGGAGCTTTGGAGCCTGTCTTGGCACTAGCTCTTGGAGACCAGGCTGGCCTCGGACTCACAAAGATCTGCCTGCCTCTGCCTCCCGAGTGCTGGATTTAAAGGCATGTGCCACCACCACCTGGCTCCCTATCCCACTGTTAAAGGGAGTATGATATTCTACTTGATAAAGTAAGATTAGAACATTATTTTATTTGCTATCACTTGTGTGCTTTCCCCTCCATGATTTTTCTTGGATAAGCTTTCAATATTCATACTCTGGAAGCTATAATTGCAGTCAAGGTTTCTGGTGACTGAAAGCACTGTACTCAATTACAGGGTGTAGCTATTTGCACAGAAAAGAGCCATTATGCTAGATTAAAGTTTCAAAACTTGGTAAAGAGTCAGGTTGTAATGTCTGTCATGTCTGAATGCATTTCTGTTAACAGATATGCATCAACTTTTATGTTGAAAAAACACAGGAAAGAAAGACTGTAAGTCCAAATTATGTCTTCCATTTTGCTCTTCTGTATTTTCTAACCACTGAAAAAAGCTTACAAAGCCTGGGACGAAACAGGAGCAGGCTGTTCTTTTTTCAAGGTTTACAAATTAAGTGCTTGATTTTTAATGTATACTCTCTACTGTCTTGATTTTCAGATTTGATTCACTATTTGAAGATGTGCCTTTTATTGGGTGATGTTAATTCTCGAATGTAGTAATGTTCCACAATTGTAATGTTACATGATCATAGGTGTGGCATTCTCTAACAAATTATGTGACAAGAAAGTAGTTTTCATAAAACTTGTGGCTCTGATTGCACAGTCCCACTTGCTAAAGCAAAGGGCACTTTGTTCTACTTCAGAACTGGTCTTTGTACTTTCTCTGTGCAATGGATGCAGTCATGTGCATTTAGAGGCAGGGTACCACATGTCACAGGCAGCCCTTTGTGTGCTGTGAGAAAGTTCAAAGACTTAACAGAACGTCTAAGGGAACACGGAATTTCATTTTTGTAATGCTAACCCCCAAGATTTTCTCCAGTAAATAAATTATTTTGTATTTTATAACTTAAAAGCAGCTAGTAGTACATTTCTGAGATATANTTAAAGGCATGTGCCACCACCACCTGGCTCCCTATCCCACTGTTAAAGGGAGTATGATATTCTACTTGATAAAGTAAGATTAGAACATTATTTTATTTGCTATCACTTGTGTGCTTTCCCCTCCATGATTTTTCTTGGATAAGCTTTCAATATTCATACTCTGGAAGCTATAATTGCAGTCAAGGTTTCTGGTGACTGAAAGCACTGTACTCAATTACAGGGTGTAGCTATTTGCACAGAAAAGAGCCATTATGCTAGATTAAAGTTTCAAAACTTGGTAAAGAGTCAGGTTGTAATGTCTGTCATGTCTGAATGCATTTCTGTTAACAGATATGCATCAACTTTTATGTTGAAAAAACACAGGAAAGAAAGACTGTAAGTCCAAATTATGTCTTCCATTTTGCTCTTCTGTATTTTCTAACCACTGAAAAAAGCTTACAAAGCCTGGGACGAAACAGGAGCAGGCTGTTCTTTTTTCAAGGTTTACAAATTAAGTGCTTGATTTTTAATGTATACTCTCTACTGTCTTGATTTTCAGATTTGATTCACTATTTGAAGATGTGCCTTTTATTGGGTGATGTTAATTCTCGAATGTAGTAATGTTCCACAATTGTAATGTTACATGATCATAGGTGTGGCATTCTCTAACAAATTATGTGACAAGAAAGTAGTTTTCATAAAACTTGTGGCTCTGATTGCACAGTCCCACTTGCTAAAGCAAAGGGCACTTTGTTCTACTTCAGAACTGGTCTTTGTACTTTCTCTGTGCAATGGATGCAGTCATGTGCATTTAGAGGCAGGGTACCACATGTCACAGGCAGCCCTTTGTGTGCTGTGAGAAAGTTCAAAGACTTAACAGAACGTCTAAGGGAACACGGAATTTCATTTTTGTAATGCTAACCCCCAAGATTTTCTCCAGTAAATAAATTATTTTGTATTTTATAACTTAAAAGCAGCTAGTAGTACATTTCTGAGATATAACAGAAGACCAAAACATTTTGAAAAGAGAATAAATATTTGCAGAGAGACTGGTTATTTTATTTTCAGTGTGCTGATTAGACTATTTATTTTGTGAGTGGATGTGATAAAATACATATTCAGGTGTTTAGCATATGATTAAAAGTGAAATATAGATTTCTTTGGAGTTATTAAATCCATGATGTCTTTTACATAATGGACAAATCAAATGTAAAAGAAGAAAACTTGGACATAGCTTAGCTTGTTTTCTGGTGCTGTTGACCTGCAGAAGAATATACTTTTGCATATACAGGTGAATGTTTTGCAATTTATGTATACAAGAAATCGTAGGCATTAAAATATTTTGTTGATAAAAAAGAAAAAATATAAGAAAGATGAATATTGAGATAGTCTTTCTTCTGATGTCAAGTCTCCTTGGATCCTATCTCCCAACATGGAATTTCTTAAAGAAATCCTAATTTTTATGTGCCCATTTAGCTCAGCACATATTTATTAATGTCTTCTATGTTGAGTGCTTAGTGTTTCACACTCTTCATGGGAAAGGGATGCCAATGAAGAACCATTGGACTGGGATAGACAACCCTTGCTCTCTGTGTCAGAAATCTAACATCCAGTTGATTGCCTAATTTAAAATTTTATTCAAGAATAAACTACTCTTTTGTTAATGTAGACATAAAATTGACAGGATAAAGAGTACCAAAACAAGGAGAGGGGACAAAGGCATTACCTTAGGAGTCTTAAAATTCCTGACAATGTAAGAAATTCCCATTAACCTTTATGGATATAAAATTCTCAACAGTGTATTTTTCCTACTTAATATCAATCTAATGTTTAAATAATGTGTGAACACAACACAATTTGTCAGAAAAGGACAAAATATCTATTTTTTAAAAGGTGTAGTAGTATGTCACCAGAAAAAAAATGAGGGATTCATGGCTAGTTTATAAAATGTATTATATTGTTTCATTTATCTCAGACTATATTTGCTTTCAAACTAATCTGCAGTATATTATGCAGTCCGGCTCCAATGCCTGCAGGGTACTACTGTTATTATTTAGCTATCAGAAAATAGTTAATAATCATAATAAATTCAAAAAAATCAATCTTTTTCCGGAAAAAGTTAACTGGAAGTCATGGAGAAGAAAATGGGTATTATGTCAGAAACCTATCTACACGTGTTTCTGATGGGCACATTTCTCCCACAGCCGTCATTATTGCGCTAGCAAGTTTCCATTTGCAAATTAGAAAATGTAATCTCTTTCTGTCCTCATCTATTTCATCTACCATGTGTCTGAAGGTGCAATTATTTCCTTCACCTCTTCATTCATTTCTATATTCATCATCATGGTGCTAAGTTAAGCAATGAAAAGTTTTAGATCTCACTATTTCAAAGCTTTTTATAAGTTGCTCAAACACCCTAGTTATTTCCCATATGGAAGATATTGCAGTTCAGCTGCCAAAAATATTGAAAGAAGTCAACACCTTCCTTCAAAGTGACTTTGTAAAGAGACCGCCATACACAGAACCCAGACTGTTTTTCTCTACGAGTATGGGATCATTACATGGGAGCACAAGGTATAATCAGTCTATATCTTATTTATCAGAAATGAAAGTTTTTTGTTGAAAAGAATTTTTAAAAATACTCTCAATTTAATTTACTTCTACGTCAAAAATAGACAAAAAATAAGTCAAACCTGCAGCATTTTGCTATTTAGAGCAGACCGACCTTTGCTCAGGGAGTCATGTGCAAAACCATCCTGGTATATCTGAAGTGATGATTCAAAGAAAAATGTGTAAGGGAGGAATAAAGTCAAAATAAGATTGAAAATGAACAAAAGTTTTAATCTTGCCATTGTGAAAATGTTATGAAATATTAAACATTAAAATTGAAATAAGAAATAGAATAAAACTAGAAGTAAATGAATCAGGAATATTAAAGAACATTCAAAAACTAAGGGTTTTTGTCTTTAATCCAACCTATCTAGAATGTTTTTAATAATTAAATTTAATAATTAAAATTTTAATTACTTTGGATAGATTTTGAAAACATGTGATAGTTTTATACTAAAAAATAACTAGAGGGCTGGAGATTCAGCCTGGTGAGAGCTAAATCTATCAAATGGTTTATATTAAGAACCCTAGTCTAAAGCCTCAAAACATTATTTTTATGTCAATTCTATTTTATCCAAATGATAACTTTTAGAGGCAGTGGCAGCAGGGAAGGGAAGAGGGACCCAGAGTTTGTACTTCATGACCACAAAGCAGTTCTCAGTGAGCCTGTGGCTTGTACTGTAGCAGACCTCTCTTATTCTGTGTCCACCGGCTCACCTATGTGGACCACTGGTCCAGATTCTATTTTGTGGCTTCTAATCTATAGAGGACATATTCGAATCCTATGCTCAGTGGGCTTGCATATCTTCTGGGGAAATACCGAGTGAAATGAGATGTCCAAGTTAAACACCACCTCTTCCACAGCAACTGTTGTTAGATCCCCTCCCAAAGCCAAAAAGAACTCTACAGGGTAGTCAATATTAGTTGGCTATTAATTCAAAATGAATAAAAAGCTATCATTTGAGTAGAGTACAGTTGACCTAAAGTGTTTTGAGACTTTAGGCTCAGATTCTTCGTATAAACCAATTTATATATCAGGAAAAACATCATTTTCTGAAAGATATACTAGCCATTGTGGCCTACACAACCACAGTTTCAGCACTCGGGAGGCTGAGTCATGATCACCAATCCCAAGGCATTCTTGGGCTCCACAGTGAGAAGTCAAAGAGTAAAAGCCAAAACAACAACAAAAAATTCTGGTTGTGATTCATAGCCATCATAGCTGGGTAGGACGGTTGACTGTTTTCCCTGCTTTGGAACCTTGCATGGCACCTTCTAGGCCATCTAAGCTAGTCCTCAGGGAGGAAATTTTCAGGGCAGTTCCAAGCCAGGGCTTCTGGGTTCTATATGCAAAGTCCACAGTGTCTTCAGCAACAGGGAGCAGCCAAGGACAATAGGAATAACCTGTAAGATTTTAGTGTGTCTCTTGTGCAACCCTAACAACTCAAAAGAAGGCTTCTTGTGCCTGGTGTTGGGATTTTTGTTGTTGTTGTTAGATGTCCTATAGCTCCTGTGGAGAGTGCTGCTAACCCAGTTGGGGAATTTTCATTCAAACTATGTACCTGTGCATACCAATTTACTCATAGTGTATGTCCATTTTAGAGACACAGTTGAGAGTATGATTCCTTATGACTTTCAGACATGAGTACTGTTATTTATCCTTTTCTCTACTTTTCTGTATTGGTAAACATTTCTGACACTGGAAACCAGTACAACTACCCAGTGTTGGTGAAGTCATGGATCTTGGAAGAGAATCTTCAATCACCACTACACTAAACCAGTATAATCCTTAACTACACTCTAAATATTTGTCCTAATATTGACAGATGAGTCTAGTCCTCTCTTCATCATGGAAATTTTCTTTGCTGGAGGGAGGAGAAACAATGTAATTATAATCTCAAACAGTTTTTTTAATATAAAAAAATTCCAATGCTTGTAAGGGCAATATTTAACATAAATGAAAGAAAAATAATATATTCATATTCATATATTATTTCAGTGTGTGTAATCCTAGCAAGAGATCAAAACCAAACAATGAACTGTTTCAGAAATCAATGTTTCTTTGAAACTTCAGAGTCTTAGAATCATAGACTTTTAGAGCTGGAAAGTTTAAAAGTGATCCCTTTGGCCCCTTTTCTTCATAGATGACAGCCTGATACACAGATCAATGTGTGAGTTCCTGCTTGGACAAAGAGAATGGGCAGCCAATACAATCCCAGCTAACTTTTTTTCCCTAGTCTCATATGTATTCAGTGCTCAACACAATAATTCTAAAGTACATCAACTGTCAAATATTGCACCAGGACCATAAAAAATTGTCACGTCCACCTCGACCAGCAAGAAAGACGCAACACTCGGGTTCTTCTATATGCAGTTTATTCAAGAACCTTGAACAATCTTCTTCTCTTTCTTATCCCCGGGAAGGGCACTTGCAGACTATATACTCTGTGGGCTACCAATCCCAATA